>JAQQSK010009710.1:0-12974 GCA_028658325.1 Potorous gilbertii | reverse complement strand
ATCATGGCTTTCAGGTAGTCCCATAATTTTTAGATTGTCTCTCCTGGATCTATTTTCCAGGTCAGTTGTTTTTCCAATGATATATTTCACATTATCTTCTATTTTTTTATTCCTTTGATTTTGTTTTATGATTTCTTAATTTTTCACAAATTCATTAGCTTCCATCTGCTCCATTTGGTGAGCGTTTGGATCTCCTTTTCCATCTGGCCAATTCTGCTTTTTAGGACATTCTTCTCCTCATTAGCTTTTTGAATCTCTTTTTCCATTTGGGGTAGTCTATTTCTTAAAATGTTACTTTCTTCAGCATTTTTTTGGTCTCCTTTAGTAAGTAGTTGACTTGTTTTTCATGAGTTTCTTGCATCACCCTCGTTTCTGTTCCCAGTTTTTTGTCTGCTTCTCTTACTTGATTTTCAAAATCCTTTTTGAGCTCTTGCATGGCCTGAGACCAATTCATATTTTTCTTGGAGGCTTTGGATGGAGGAGCTTTGACTTTGTTTTCTCCTGTTTGCATGTTTTGATCTTCCTTGTCACCAAAGTAAGATTGCATAGTCTGATTTTTTTTCCTGGTTTTTGCTCATTTTCCCACCTATTTACTTGACTTTTGAGTTCTTTGTCAAGGTAGTTCTCTGCTTCTAGTGGAGTTGGGGGTATACTGTCAGTCACTGCATCCCCTCACAATCTGTGGTCCTAGGGCTCCAGAAACAGTGGCTGCAGCTGCCCCTGCTGCTGCTGGGGCTGCTGTGGGTTCCTCTGCCCCCTCCCCTCTCTGCCTGACCTGGGACTGGGCCCTGGACCACTCCACTCTCCTGCACTGATCTCATAGGCTTTTTCCACTGACTTTACAATTTATCCTCAGTGTTTTAGGGACATGAAGTCTGGAAATCACCACAGGTGTGAGAAATTCAGCCTTCCCAAGGCCTGCTCAGGTCCTGTATGTGCTGGCACAGCACATGCTGGATTGCCCCCACTCTCTGCATGTCCTGATAAACACTTCCCTGCGACCTTCCAGGCTGTCTTGAGCTGGAGATTTGCTTCACTCTGTCATTTTGTGGTTTCTGCAACTCCAGTATTTATTTAGAGTCATTTTTTACAGGTATTTGGCTGGGCTTGGGGATAGCACTCTAGAAAGTGTGTGCTGTCACTCCGCCATCTTCAGTCTTATGTTTTCTTGCAAATCCCTCTGAGCTCTCTTTATATCAACATAGTTAACCAAGTCTTTGGTTCATACTGCATCCGAGGGCCAGAACAATCCAAGCATCAACAGAAGGAAAGGATAGTGAATAGTGGACAGTGCTCAGTTGACAAAAGGAGGCATCCACTTCCAAACCAGAGAGTCACATGTAGTTTGAATTAGAAGCACTTGTTTTACTTTTTGGATCTGATAAAGAAGTCTCTCTTTCAGCCCTTTCCAATTCCATAACAAACATTTCAGAGCCACCTGGCATAGTAGATAAAGAGTTGCTCTTGGAATTAGAAAGCTCTGGCTTTGGTTACTGACTTTTATACACATTGGCTTTTTGTCAATTTCTTAAACTCTTAGTGGGGCATCTTGTTGCCAACACCCCTGGTAACTCTCCATGACTATAAGGCAAAGAATAAATGCAGACTTGCATGGACAGAGGGAGTTTCCCCTCTGTTGACAGGACTAAGTTCTAATACACATAAACATACACATTATGTATACACACACACAAATAGACACATATAAAATATATACATGATGTGTATATACATATATGTGTGTATATGCATATATACGTATGTATATACATATATAAATATGTGTACATACATTTATTTGTATACAATATATACAATATACACATATACACATGCATATATATACAAATACATACATATATACATGCATATATATACAAATACATACATATATACACATATATGCATACACATATACATACATACACACATACACACACATACATACATACATATACACACACCACTGGGCTAAATATGGGAACACAAAGATGAACCAAGATGCACAGCTCCTAACTTTAAGGACCTTGTAGGGGAGAGTGTGACATGCATGCAATCTACTATAGGATGAGTGAACAGGTCATTGAAAACAAAGGGTGACCTCTGACTTGGCCCTGATAATCTGCTAACTTCCTTGTGACTCCAGGAGACAGTGCTTTGCAGTGGAAAGAATGTTAGCTTTGGATTCGGATGACATGGGTTCAAATCCAGACCCTGCTACTTACTACTTGTGTGATCTTGAGCAAAGGACCTGAATTCTTTGGGCCTCAGTTTATGTGAAAAATGAAGGGTTTGAATTAGATGTCTATTAGAGTCTCTTGCAGGTCTAAATCTATGAACCTATTACTGGGAAGTCAGTAGAGCCTTACTCTTTGCACCAGAAAACCACAGCTATGGAAGAAGAGGGGACTTCGAGATTCCCTATCATCTGAAGAAGAGTCAGCTAGAAGGCTCAGTGGATAGAGTGCTGGGCCTGGAGTCAAGAGGACCTGAGTTCAAATCCAGCCTTAGATACTCACTAGCTGTGTGACCCTGGACAAATCTCTTAATCCTGTTTGCCTCAATTTCCTCATGTATAAAATGACCTGGAGAAGGAAATAGCAAACCACTTCAGTATCTTTTCCAAGAAAATCCCACATGGGATCACAAAGAATCTGAAATGACTGAACAACAAGGATTCTATAAGATATGACTGAACAACAACATCTGAAGAAGACAGTAAATCATTGCCTTCTCTGACCTTTTAAAAATCACCTTAAATTTCTGGTAGACTTAGCCTTTCACAGTAATGCAAAGACCTAAAAAATTCCCAATGGACTCGAGGCAAAATGCCTTCCACATCCAGAGAAAGAACGGTGGAACTGGATTGCAGAATGAATCACACCATTTTTTCTTGTGTTATGTTTTGTTTTGTTTTGTTTTATGGTTTCTCCCATTTATTTTAATTCTTCTGTGCAACATGACTAAGGTGAAAATATATTTAATAAGAATGTATATGTAGAACCTATATAAGATTGCACACCATTTCAGGGAGGGAGGGAAGGGGAAAAATACAAGATACATGGAAGTGATTGTAGAAAACTGAAAACAAAATAATTTTAAAAAAGAAAAAATAAAAATCACCTTAAATTAACAAGCCAGAGACTCAAATATGAATATCAAGAGGTCTTTTCTCTGCCCTTGGAATAAGGAGGGGAAAAAAGAGAGTCCTACTTATCCCTAGACAAATGAATCTTTCTCTAGTGATTAAGAATACTATAAATTTAAATATGATAATCATATAGGAGAGGTAACAGAGATCTGAAGGGATTCATAGCTTAGTAAAACACTGAATTCTGATTGAAAAGTCTTTTTTTTAATTTTGTTGGAATTCTGGCTCTGCTATTTACTATCTTTGCAACCTTGGGAAAGTCATTGAATATTTCCTTGTCTGTAAAATGACAAGCTTGGATTAAATGATTTCTCTGAGGTCCCTTCCAGCAGTTAATCCTACGATTCTCTGTGGTTACTTATGGTTGAATTTTCCAAATGGAATTTCCAATTATAATTGGATAATCAGTGATCAAAATATCTGAAGATTGACTCAGAATCATAGCATCTCAGAGGTCCTGTGTGCCACATGTACCCCACTAGAGCTCACCTTGGCATCATCCCCCAGTGGCTGTTCAGTCTTAGTTTTAAAATCTTTCAGTGACCACTCCTTCTCAAGAGATCTTCCTCTACTTTTGAATAGCTCTAATTGCTCAGAAAGTTTTCCTTATTTGGAACTTAAATGTCCTTTTCCCCAAGTTCCACCTGTTGCTCCTAGTTCTACTTTCTGGGATCAGGTAGAACAAGTCCTCTCACTTTTTCATCTTATCAAATACTTGAAAATAGCCATCACTCCTCTCACCACATTTTTTTCCTTCTCTAAGTTTAATATTCACACTACCTTCATCTGATATATATATATAATATATATATAAAATATATATTATATATATATGATACTTAAGTAGATTTGAGGGCTCTTACCATTCCAATTAACCTTTAATATGGAATGACCAATGGCTCTGCAGTCAAAGGCCTTGGGTTCAAATCCCACCTTTGATCCATACCTATATGACTTTGGACAAATCAGATAACCTCCCTGAGCCTCAGATCCCTCATCTGTGAAATGAGAGATTAGATTAAATGACCTCTGAAATCTTTCTAGACACTCTGGGTGGAAAGAACAGTGGACCTGGAGTGAGAAAGATCTGAGTTCAAATCTTGCCTCAGAAACTTAGTAGATGTATGACCTTGGGCAAATTATTTAACCTCTGCCTGCCTCAGTTTCCTCATCTGTAAAATGAGGATAACGATAACACCCACATTTCAAGATTGTTGTGAAGATAAAATGAGATGCTATTTATGAAGCATTTTGCAAACCTTGCAGTGTCATATAAATGGTAGCTATTGTTGTAACTATGTTTCCTAAAATGCAACATCCAGAGCTCATCAAAATCTTCCCCATGTTGTCTGACTAGGACAAAGTGCAATGGGAGCTTTGTGATCTGAAAGAGTATTTCAGAATACGTTTACCTCTTATATTCTGCAGATATGCCTATAAAGGTTATCTTTGTAAAGTTGACATTTATGTATTTCATTCATTCATTCTACTAGGTTATAATTTCCTTGAGGGCAGGGGTTCTATTTTAGTTAGTTCTATTTTGTATCACTCCAGCATCTAGCAGAGTTTTGTCTAGTCGTTACTTAATAGTTGTTTGTCATATTCATTCATTTGATATTAAGTTCCTATTGTGGGCAGGGTCCTGTGTTAGACACTAAGGGAGATAAAAAGATAACATCTTATCCTGCTCCTCAAAGATATTAAAGTCTAATGGGAGAGGGATTTAGAATCTCAATATTTTGATCAAATAAGTTGTTGGAATGGAAGGCTCATTGGTGCAAAAATTATTAGAAATTTCCTTTGGGCAGAATTCCTAACAGAAAGGGGTAGGGGGTAGTTAGCTGAACCAGGATATGCTCTGGAGATAACAGAAGCTCTCTCCCACAGGTATCCTTTGGTGAGCTGTGCAGCTCAAGCCAAATTACCCTTCCTTCCCTAGTGCTGTTTGGAGGTGTGTGCATCCAACCCTGCACATCCCCATCCTCATTTTAATTTCATTTTGAC
Organism: Potorous gilbertii; assembly: GCA_028658325.1. Lineage (NCBI taxonomy): Eukaryota > Metazoa > Chordata > Mammalia > Diprotodontia > Potoroidae > Potorous > Potorous gilbertii. Next base: position 7,819 of record JAQQSK010009710.1, on the reverse strand, counting down.
GGTTTTATTTTCTCTCCCACACCTGCTCACACATGCACACACAGTGTAATTACACCAACGATTCAGCGGTTCAGCAGCAAATTTAAAACCAGCACAGCTTCGCAGCAAATGCAAGAAGTTATATAAAATTCATGGGCTGTTCATCTTGGAGCAACAGGAGAAGCAAACACAGAGGCAGCCTAGGCATTCGAAAATTACAGTGTGTGCTCACTGATCCTGGGTGAAAGAGCAAAGCTGGGAACCGTGCTTTCTGCACTGAGTGACAGGTTATTTGCTTAGGAGAAAGCAAGAAGCAATTAGATCATCCTTTCAAAGCCTCCTCCCTGAGCCCCCAAATTATTGTCTGCCCTCCAATGGCTCCTGAAAGTGCACAGCTTGGTCCAATCTGCTATTGCAGACAGTGATTTCCAGGGGAAGAATATGAGATTTACTCAAATTTTGCAAACCAATTTGAATCGACATTCATACCTGCCACCCTATGTTGCATGTCTTCCCTGACTTCTCTCTGAATTATTTTCTCTGTCTCTCTGTCTCTCTCTCCACCCCCCCCCAAACACGTTTTATATAGTTTTAAAGCATTGTGGGTATGTCTGACTTTTCTGGGTCTCTCCTCATTTTTAAAATGGGGGAATTAAGCTTACAGGGTTGTTGCAAGGAAAAGTGCTTTGTCACCCTTAAAGTACTATATAAATTTGAATTATTGTTAGAATTACACCTACATCTCTCAACCGCTCAGAGATGTGTGATGCAGGTTTTAATATCCCATTTTAAATGAAAATATATGGCTGGAGAAAACAGATACTCTAAGAAGTTAATTGATCTTGTCCAAGGTCATACTTTCAGGAGCAGGTCTTAGCCTGGATCAAATGATATATAATGTGAAAAGCACTTAGCAAGTGCCAGGAGCATAGTAGGTGCTTAACAAATGATGATTCCCTACTCATTCCCCTGCCTCCTCCCCACCTCAGATTCATACTCAGTTCTTTTAGGCTCCTAGTCTTTTTACTCTATTCCCTTTTACCCCTTGATCATGGAACAAAAGGGGAATTCTTGGGGTTCAACTGTTAGTGAGACCAAAGAGAAAATCAAGGAGAATAAGGGTGTTTTTGAATGGCCTTTGAAGTGATAGCTTTAGATTATTTTCTTTACACATTTCCTAATAAGTCTTATTTTTTAAGCTCAACTATTTGTTGTGATGGTTTTTCATAAACATATCAATTTTCCACTAACCCAGAATTTCACTGACTCTACCAAAAGGATAAAGGTCTTCATGATAAAAAGAAAATAGGATTAGGGACACAGGCCTTGGGATTAGAAAGGAGGTAATTTATAAGGGCTATTGCTGCTGAAACAAAGATTCCTTCTGTCTCCTGGTATATGTCACAGATAGGAGTTCCAGTGAATGTCTGAATGTAAGGCTCTGAGATTTTTGTAGGTGGAACCTTGAAATTAGGCAAAAATACAATTATCTTTGGGGAAGGTTACCAGGTAACCTGGTTTGATGGGAAAAGTACCCGAATGGGAAATGGGAGACCTGGTTCCTAGGTCTGTCACTAACAATGCTGTTAGGCAGCCAATCAACTATTGTCAATCAACTAGCATTTGTTAAATGTCTACTGTGTGCAAGACATTGTACTAAGGGCTGGGGATACAAAAAAAGGCAAAAAATAGTCCCTACCACCAAGGCACTCACAGTCTAATTAGAGAGACCATGTATGAACAATTATGTGCAGATGCAATATATACAGGTTAAATTGGGAATATTCTCAGACAGAAAACACTAAGATTAAGGTCTAGGAAAGGCTTTTTGCAGTAGGTGAGACTTTAGCTAAGACTTGAAGCAAGCAAGAGAAGCCAAGAGGCAGAGATGATGAGGGAGAAAGTGCCAGGCACGGGAGAGAGCCCTTGAAAATGCCCATTTAGGAGCAGGTGGACTTCAGAAAAACTTGGAAAGAAATTAACTGATGCTGAGTGAAGTGAGCAGAACCAGGAGAAGAATGTACCAGTAACAGCCACAGTGCGTGATGACTGACTTTGATGGACTTAGCCTTTCTCAACAATGCAAGGACCTAAAACAATTCCAAAGGATTCATGATGAAAAATGCCATCCACATCCAGAAAAAGAACTATTGAGTCTAAATGCAGTTTGAAGCATACTATATGCTCTCTCTCTCTGTCTCTCCCCCCTCCTCTCTCTCTCTTGTTTCTTCTTTCTTGTGGTTTCTCTCATTGGTTCTAATTCTTCTTTACAATATGACAAATGTGAAAATATATTTAATATGAATATACATAGAGCATTATCAGATTGCATGTCATCTTGGGGTGGGGGAAGGGGAGGGATGGGGAGAAAGTTTGGAGCTCAAAATCTTATGGAAGTGAATGGTGAAAATTAAAACTAACTAAATAAGCAGACAGACAGATGGGCAGACAGAAGGCCAGACAGATACAGACAGACAGACAGACAGATAGCTAGATAAGCAAACTGAACAAATGAAAGAAAATGCCCATTTGGGAACCACAAGAAGGTCAGTGCCACTGGATTGCAGAGTACTTGCAGGGGAAAAAGGTGTAAGAAGATTGTATAATCTTGGTTATATCAGTTCACTTCCCTGGACCACAGTTGCCTTGTTTTTAGCATATGGGGTGGGAGTAGATGAGTTTATCGCCAAATTATTGAATATCAGAACACGAGGGAACCTTAGAACATAGAATGTTAGAACACAGAATGTCAGGGATGGAAGAAAATCTTAGAACATAGAATGATAAAACATAGACTGTTGGACCTGGAAGGAGGCTTAGAATACAGAAAGACAGAGCAAAAAGGAACAATATTGATCTAACCCTTTGTGCTATAGGTTGCATCCCCTTCTTTCCACTCCCATAGCCACTACCCTAGTTCAGGCTCTTATCACCTCTTTTCTAGATCTCAGTGCCTTAAGTCTCTCTCCATTCCAACTCAGCCTCTATTCAGCTGCCAACATAATTTTTTTAAGTACCTATTTGAATACTCCACTCCTCTAATCAACAAACTCCAGGATCAAGTATAGTCCTTTGTTAGCATTTGAAGATCTTCATTACCTGGCTTACCTCCCTTTCCAGTTCTTATTTGCTCCCCTCCTCATACTCTTTACATACATCTTTGTGCTTTTGTATTGGCTCTGCCCCATGCCTAAAATGCTATCCCTCCTCAACTCCATCATTTAGCTTTCCTGCTTTCCTTCAAGACAGACTTCTCCCCCTTCTGCATGAAACCTTTTCTAGCCCCCCGGTTGTTAGGGTCTTCCCCTCAGAGATTATCTTTCATCTACTCTGTATGTAGGTTGCATGTTCCTAATTATTTACATGTTGTATTCTCCATGAGACTGTGAGTTCCTTGAGGGCAGAAGTGGTTTTGCCTTACTTTGTATTTATAGCCATTAGGCTAGTACTTGATATATAGTGAGCACCTAATACCTAATAGATACTTGTAGACTGACTGACTAAAATTGAGGGCCAGAGAGGACATCAGGGTCAAGTACCTGGTAAAGCAAGGTTTCCATGCAGATTTCCTGACTCTTGAATCTAATAATACTTACCTATTACATGCTACTGAGAGATTGGCTCCATTTTGGGGTTTTGAAAACTTTTCACACTCAGGTGTTTTCCTACATTTTCTGACATTTTATGAGTCAGGGTAGGGAAGGTTTGCCATTTCACTGGTCAGGTTGAATTGTCAGGTAGTAATGGTTTAGAGACCCAGATCAACCACCATTCATTATAAAGTGGTGGCCTGAAGAGTCAATATAAATCCAGAAAAAGCATTCCCTTTCAGTCACATCTTATCTCTGGGGTTCTTGTGTGACCTATATCGTAGTGGAGTTTTTTCGGTCAGGGAGAATTCAAAGTTTCTCTTTTCTCAGTCCAGTAGCTTTCTGGCCTATGAAATTCCTTTTCACTGAGAGTCCAGGAAAATCTGTTAATCAGACAAATTCTCCCATTTGGCTTGGTGCTATCTCTGCTCAGTGGAGCAGGATTGGACTTAGATTCTTCAGTTAATTATGTTATACCCACTCCAACATCTCTGGCCCCTTTTTCCTTTCTGTCACAGGCCCATCATCCTATCAGTTTCATTTGGCCCCAAGGATGAAGGTTCATTACTATTAGTGAGAGAAAGATTCATTTGTCTAGTGGAGAAACAGGAATTTTTTTCTCTTTGTCTTTCTCCTCATTCCAGGGGCAATGAAAAGGCCTTTTGATGTACACATTTGTGTCTCTGCCTTCTTTATTAACGATGATTTTAAAAGGTTAAACAAGACAAAGTCTCCTCATTGGCAGTGGTTTGCTGATAGTTTCAGACATCAATGAAGCCTGCAGATCTCCTCTCTGGCATGGTGGTGGCGTGTGACAGAAACAACGGAGTGTCAGAGCCTGTCTGCTCAGTCAGGAGGTAGTTGGCAAATGATCAGGACAAAGTCGGAGAAATCTGTCTCCTCTTTCTTTATAGTGACCTTTCCTTTTATTCATGCCATCTTTTTTCCCTACCAAGAGCCTCTAGCATCTTATGCTGGAGTTTCTCTTTTCCATCTTTTTCCAATCAAAATCTGTTCTGTTTGCTGCACTTCTGTACTTAGAAGACTTTTGGCTTTTCCATCCACATGACTATAGCTGAATTTGTATGTGTATGTGTGTATGTACACACACACACATATACATATAATATATATTATATATACACACATTCACACACATATACATATATACATACACACATGCATATATGTGGCACACACATAAATACGCATTTTCACATATATACCTATATATGTATATGTATGTGTGTTTATATATTTATATGTGTGCATGTATGTACATACACATATACTTTCCCCCATTAGAATGTTAAACCCTTAAGAGAAGGCTCTGTCTCTTTTCTCTATATTATTTTGCTTGGTGATCTTATCAGCTCCATGCATTCAACGATCATCTCTATGTAGATGATTTAAATCTATTTATTCAGCCCTAATCTCTCTCCAGGAACAGTTAGGTGGTACATTGGTTAGAGTGCTAGGCCTGAAGTCAAGAATATTTATCTTCCTGAATTCAAATCTGTCCTCAGATACTTACTAGCTGGGCAAATCACTTAACCCTGTTTGCCTCAGTTTCCTCATCTCTAAAATGAGTTGGAGAAGTCAATGGCAAACCATTCCAACTATCTCTGCCAAGAAAATCCCAAATGAAGTCATGAAGAGTTGGACATGACTGAACAGCAATCTCCGTACTGACTCTTTTGCCTCTTTTTGTATCCCCAATGCTGAGCACAGTAGTGTTTGGCACATAGCAGTCAATCAAATGTTTGTTGATTGATTGATTGATCGATCTCCCAATCCTGGCATTGGCCAAGAAATCTCCCATCTCCAACTGCCTAATGAACACCTCAAACTGGTTGCCATATCAAACTCAACGTGTCCCAAACTGAACTTGTTCTATTCCCCCCAAACTCTCCCTTCTTCCTAAGTTCCCTATTACCACTCAGGGCACCATCATCCTCCCAGTCACCCAGACTCACAACCTATCATTTTACAAAAAAGGAAGCTGAAGCCCAGGACAGAGTAAGTGACTTGCCCAAGATCACACAAGTGGTAAGCAGCAGAGTTAAGACAGATTTGGGAGGGATTTATAGAAGTGTAACAGCTGCAGTCTTAGGAATGCTATCCCAAAGAAAGAGAGATAGCAAGAAAGAAGATATAATTTTATTTATCTCCTAAGTCTCAGCACAGGAATAAGCACATGGTAGGCACTCACTCGTAGTAGGTTTCCAGCTCTGAAAGCTTTGATTCCATGATACTTAGTTGATTGACTGATAAGAATTCTCACTGAGAGGAAGACAAGGCTTCCATCTTAACTAAATGAAACAAAGGCTCTAAAAGGAAAACTATTTTGAGAGTAGAAAATCCACTGCTTTCCCTTAACATAAAAATGCTAGCACTGTCCTGAAAGCCTATTGTAGACACAGTCACAAACACTTATAGAATACCAGAGTTAGAAAGTGACTTGAGACATTATGTAGGCCAACTTACTCATTTTAGGGATGAGAAAATTAAGGACCAGAAAAGAAAAGTGAGCTAATCAGAATTAGCAACATTGGGACTAGAACTTAGGTCTCCTGACTCATCTCATCCAAGGATTTTTCCACTAAATCATGATGACTCTTGTCTTTACTTGTATCTTGAGATGAATGAGCAAGATTGGCCCATGGAGCAAACCATGGTGTATGTGTCTCCTGGGATTGGATGGAGATGGATGGGGGAGAGAAGAGACTTAAATTTGCCTTACTACTCTGGTATAGAATCAAATGGGAAAATTAGAGAGAGATCGTATCCTAATGTAGCCTTCAAACAGAGATGGGAGATTTCTTGGCCAATGCTAGGATTGGGAGATCAACCAATCAATCAACAAATATTTGATTGACTACTATGTGCCAAACACTACTGTACTCAGCATTGGGAATACAAATAGAGGCAAAAGAGTTCTTGCCCTCAAAGAGATTACAATCCAACCAGGAAGACAACATGCAAACAAATATATATATATAGCAAGTTATATATGGTATAAATAAGAAATAATTAAAAGAAGGAAAGTATTGGAATTAAGAAGGGTTAGGGAAAGCTTCTTGTAGAGGGTGGGATTTTAGTTGGGATTTAAAGGAAACCAAGGAGGTCAATAGTTGGAATGGAGGAGGGAAAGCATTCCATGCATGGGAGATAGACAAAGAAAATTCCCTAGAGGTGAGGGATGGAGTGTCTTGTTCTCAGAATAGCCAAGCAGCCATTGTTACTGAATCAAAGAGTATATTTCAGAGAGTAAGGTGTAAAAAGAATGGAAAAGTAAGTTATGAAGGGTTTTGAATGCCAAACAGTGTTTTGTGTTTGATTCTAGAAACAATAGGGAACCACTGGAGTTTGTTGAGTGGGGAGTGGGGTGGGGATAAAATGATTAGACCTGCAATTTAGGAAAATGACTTTAGTGGCTGAATGTAGAGTGAATAGGGACAAACTTGAACAGGCTGGCCCACCAGCAGGCCATTGTAATCACCAAGGTGTAAGGTAAAGAAAGATGCCTCAATAACTTCCCCAAGTAGTCACATGATCAAGATGGAAAACTCGATGCTTTCTCTGATCTTCATAACTTCTCAGATCTCTCCAGAAGAGAACAGAAGAGAAAGTAATTTCAGCTGTGTCCATGCTACAGGAAATCAAGTACTCCAATGAAGTAAAATTCCAATGAATTAACAAAAGAGATTAATAATCTCTACCTCTTATCACATTCACTCAACACCTTTTCCCCACCATCCATCATGATTTGACATCCAGTCTACACAAGCAGAGCCAGGGACTTTCAATAGAACTCATCTCTATGTCTTCCTCCCTCTTCCCAGAGGAGGTTTGTTCCAACTACAACAGCATTTCACAGCACTCTGTGCCTCAACAGAACTCAAACTAAGAACTGAAGAATAACAGGGAAATAGGGCAGGATATATGTGTGAAATAAATCCAAGGAAAAGATTCCAGAATTCAGTTCAAGTTCAGTTCTGTCGTCTCAGAAACCATTTGGGGAAGAGACTGAGGCTGTTGGACTTTAATTTATTTTTATTTTTAATGTTCTACAATCACTAACATAAAACTTAGATTTCTTCCCCTCTACCTACCCCCCATCACTCCCCTCCCTCCCCAAGACAGCATACAATTCTATATAGGATCTATACATACTTTCCTATTGAATACGTTTTCACTATAGTCATGCTGTGTAGACGAACTAAAATAAATGGAAGAAATTGTATAAC
>JAQQSK010009709.1:0-12974 GCA_028658325.1 Potorous gilbertii | reverse complement strand
GTTTTCATACCAAAATGAGTGTGCATTTTATTCCTTCCTTTAGTCGAATGTGATGAGAGTAAACTTCATGTTATTTTTTCTCAGTTCTCCTCTTTTTCCCTCCACTAAAAAGTCTCCTGCTTGCCTCTTCTATGAGAGATAATTTACCCCATTCCATTTCACCCTTTCTCCTCCCACTACATTTCTCTCTCACTGTTTACCTTGATTTCTTTTAAGATATGATCCCATCCTATTCAATTCACTCTGTGCTCTCTGTTTCTGTGTGTGTGTGCGCATGTGTGTATGTGTGTGTGCACACATGCGTAAACATGTGTGTGTGCATGTGTGTGTGTATGTGTGTGTAATCCCACCAACTACCCAGATACTGAAAAGTTTCAAGAGTTACAAATATTGTCTTTCCATGTAGGGATATAAACAGTTCAACTTTGGTAAGTCCCTTATGACTTCTCTTTGCTCTTTATTTTTATATGCTTCTTCTCATTCTTGTGTCTCTCACTGACCTGTAGCGCCTGTGGGTGGAGGGACCTTTGTGGCCACCAGAGAATCCTGCTCAGATCTGCTGGAACTGCTCCCCTTCATGCGGCATGACCAGACATGGTCTCAGCTCCATCCCGTCTAGTGCACGATGGACCTTTGGGATCAGTTTTTCAGGGCTCTCTGGAATGGAAATCTCCTTCACTGTGTTGCTACATGGCTTCTACTGCTCCAGACTTTGTTGGGAGTTCTTTTTAGAGGAAATCCATGGGCTGTGGATTCGGAGCTAGCAAATGTGAGTCTTTCTACTCCGCCATCTTGGCTCCTCCCTGATTATTGTCATTCTCTTGAATGAAGTTGTTGATTGGTTCTATAATTTGTTGTTTAGTCCACTCATTCTTTAAGATTGGATTGTTTAGTGTCCAATTAATTTTTGGTTTATATTTCCATGGTCTTTGATAACATATTATTTTTATTGCATTATGATCTGAGAAGGATACATTGACTATATCTGCCTTTCTGCACTGGATTGTGAAGTTTTTATGACCTAGTACATGGTCAGTTTTTGAATATGTGCCATGTACCACAGAGAAAAAGGTATATTCCTTTCTTTCCCCATTCAATTTTCTCCAAAGATCTATCATACCTACCTTATCCAGAGGTTTATTCACCTCCTTAATTTCTTTCTTGTTTATTTTGAGTTTAGATTTATCAGGTTCAGAGAGTGGGAGGCTGAGTCCCCCACTAGTATAGTTTTGCTGTCTACTTTTTCCTTTAACTCCCTTAACTTCTCCTCTAAGAATTTGTATGCTCTACCACTTGGAGCATATATGTTTAGTAATGAAATTTCTTCATTGTCTGTGGTGCCTTTTAGCAGGATGTAGTTTCCTTTTTTATCTCTTTTGATTAGATCTGTTTCTGCTTCTGTTTTGTCTGAGATTAGGATTGCTAACCCGGCTTTTTTTACATCGGCTGAAGCACAAAATATTCTGCTCCAGCCTTTTACCTTTATCCTGTGTGTTTGCCCCTATTTCAAATGTGTTTCTTGTAAACAACATATTGTTGGATTATGGTTTTTAATGCTATTCATCTCCATTTTATGGGAGAGTTCATCCCATTCACATTCACAGTTATGGTTACTATCTGTCTTGCCTTCCATCCTCTTTCCCCTTGTTTATGCTTTTAGAACTTCCTTCTCCTTTTCCCTTCACAATAGAGTTTTAATTTTTGACCACTGCCTCCTTCACTCTTCTGTCTCTTTTTTCAGCCCCCTGACATTTTAATTCCCTTTTCCCTTACTACTTCTTTACTCCCATTTATCCTCCCCTCCCTTTTCTTTCCCCCTTCCCCTCCTACTGCCTTATAGAGTTAGTTGTATTTCTACACTTAACTGAGTTTGTTGTACTCTCCTTGAATCCAATCAGATGAAGGTACCTCTCAAACAATGTTCATCTCCCTCCCCTCTTTACCTCAACTCTAATACATTTTATGCCTCTCCCTATGGTAGAATTTATTTTTCTTTCTGCCTCCTCCTTTTGATATCACCCATTATAATCCGTTCTCACCCTAAAATCACATTTTTATCATCATATCATTTAATTTATACTCACTACTTTTATCTATGTATGTCTCTTTCATATATCATAATAAATGTCCAATTCTCAAAATTAACAAGTTTCATTTTCCCTTATAGGCATGTAAACAGTTTGCTCATATTGAGCAACATGTTTTTTTCCCCATTTACCTTTTTATGTCTCTCTTAAGACCTGTGTTAGAAGATCAGATTTTCTATTGAGTTCTGGCCTTTTTGTCGGGAACATCTGGAAATCTCTTATTTCACTGAGTGTCCATCTCCTTGCCTGAAACTTTTTGCTCAACTTTGCTTGGAAATTAATTCTTGGTTGTAGTCCCAGCTCCTTTGCTTTATGGAATATCATATTCCAATTCCTTCAATCTTTTAATGTAGAAGTTACAAAGTCCTGTGTCATTCCAACTGTAGCTCCTTGAGATTTGAATTGTTTCTTTATGGTCATCTGCAGTATTTTCTCCATTACTTGATGGTTCTGGAATTTGGCAATGATATTCTTTGGTGTTTTTAGTTTGGGGTCCCTTTCAGGAGGTGAATGGTGGATTCTTTGGATGGCTATTTTACCCTCTGGCTCTAGGACTTCTGGGCAATTTTCTGTGATAATTTCTTGGAAGATGCTGTTCGGGCTCTTTTTTTTTCACCATGTACTATCTGGCAGACCAATTATCCTTAAATTTTCTCTCCTAGATCTATTTTCCAGGTAAGTTGTTTTTCCAACTAAATATTTTACATTTTCTTCTCTCTTTTCATTTTTTAGATTCTGTTTGACTGATTCTTGATGTCCTATAGGTTCATTAGCTTCTACTTGCCCAATTCTAGTTTTTATCAAATTGTTTTCTTCAGCTAACTTTTGCATCTCCTTTTCCATCTGCCCAGGATCTACAAGCAAAATTTCCTCTCCACAGTAACCACCAGCTCCACTATGGAAGTGTTTCTCCTCACCCCAAGGCTGCCACTGAGGGCTGAGATCCATATCAGTGGTCCAATTCCCCTAGGGTCTTTAGATTGAGGGCTCCAAACATGGATGCTGCTACTGCAGTGGCTATTGCCACCCTGAGACATGGCTAGGGCCAGACCCTGCTTCCTCCTCACCCAGTCGAAATAGCTTTCACACTGACCTTTTAAGCTGTCTTTGTCATTTGTGGATTGAGAAATCTGGGGACCACAGCTGCTACCTTTGATTCTATACCCTGAAACCTGCTCCAGTCCTGTCTGCGCTGCACAGCCAAGGCTGGGTTTCACTCTGCTCTCTGCATAGTGTGATAGATCTTTCCTGTTTTCCTTCCAGGCTGTCTTGGGGTGGAAATCTCTTTCCCTCTGTTATTTCGTGGCCTCTGCTGATCTAGAATTTGTTTAGAATCATTTTATACAAGTATTTTATGGGCTGTGGGGGTAGAGCTTGAGCAGGTCTGTCCTTCCACTCAGCCATCTTGGCTCCACCCCTGAATTGTTTCTTGTAAGGAGTTATTTCCTCCAGTTAGGTTTTGTCCTTTCTTTTCATTTGTCCAGTTTTCCTTTTAAATTCTTCTGTGATTTCTTCTTTCATATTTTTAAAATCATTGGTCATTTTTTCTTCATACTTTTAAATTCTTTTTGAGGTCTTCCAGCAAAAGTCTTTGCGCTTGAGACCGGTTTGTATTCCCTTCTGAGGTTTCACATGGGAGCCCAGTCTCAAGGCTGACTTCTCTGGTATTCGTGTTTTGATCCTTGGCCCACAGTAGGATTCTGCGGTCTTTTCTCTCTTGTTTCCTGCTCATAATGATTGCCTTTTTCCTGGCTTTTCCAGCGGATCTCTGCCTCTGGACACAGGGCCTCTGACCCATGGTGCTCATGCTTAAAACTTGAGGCCACTTGTTCTTCCAGCTAGAAGCTGGAGTGCTGCAGCTTATCTGGTGCTGAGCTGACTGGTGTGCCAAAGCAGAGGCCAGGTGAAGTCTTTCTGAGTTTCTCTGAAGTTACCCTGGAGCATGAGGTGTGGGGCAGTGGTGGTGCTGCCATGAGACGTCTCTTCCTCTGAAGTAGAGTACAGACAGGCTCAGGGGCTGGTGAACCCCATCTGTGCTAGTTTTTCCCTATTCCCCTGACGGTGCTAAGGTACTCTAGGGGTCTCTGGTGTTGGCGCTTAAGGGCTCCACTCCTCTGGGGCTCAGGATCTTTTCCTGGTTTGCTGAGGTGGGTGTGTCTGGGATAGCTCTGGTCCTGCACTAATTCCCCAAAAGCCACAGCAAGAGGGCCCCCCTTTGTGATTTTTCTAGCTTCTCTGGATGAGAGACTGTTTAACCCTTTGGCTGATCCTAACAATTCCAGGCCTTTTCCTGGGGACATATTCTCTGGGTTTTTCAAGGCCAGCAAGGGGAGGGGATTAGCATTTACAGGTCACTATGCCATCTTGGCTCCCTGAAGTTCACATAGGTGATTTACAGGCATTTAATTTACAGGCTGATAGTCTCAGGAGAGGCTGCTGCTGTTACCTGGGGTTCTGCACTTCTCTTTCACTCAATTCCAGTGGATTCCCATTCTGGATTGATACTTCTGGGAATCTGCACTGCTGCCTTTGCTTCAGACCTTCTGGCACTTCCTGCTTTCCTTTGCTTTGGTGGGGTCTGTGCTGGTACAACCTGTGTGCTCTGCACTACTCCAGATCTGTAAAACAGATCATTCCCATTGACATTCCAGGTTGTCCTGGTCTGGAAGTCTCCCAGACTCTGTCTCCTAGTGGATTCTGCCACTCTAAAATTTGTTCAGATTCTCTTTTTAAAGGTGTCTGAAGGAGTCTGTTGTACAGCTTAGGTGAGTACTTGCTATCACTCCACCATCTTGACACTGCTCCCCTTCATTTTTTTCTTGCTTTTTTAAAAAAAGCATATCTAATTCATATCTAAATCTAAATCTGTTCTTTCTTCATTTTATTGGTGCAAGTATTTAAGGATATAAATTTTCCTCTGATCACTACTTTTACTTCTTTTTCTCTTGATGTATTGTCTCATTATTGTCTTTATGTATGATGAAATTGTAGATTGTTTCCATGATTTGTTCTTTGACCTACTCATTATTTAAGATTAGGGTGTTTAATCTTCAATTAGTTTTCCATATTTCTATGGTCCCTTATTACAGATAATTTTTATTGCACTGTGACCTGAAAGGCATATTTTTAATCTTTCTGCTTCTTTACTTTTAACTATAAAATGTTTATGTCCTACTATATGGTCAGTCATTTTCAAGGTACCATAACTGCTGAGAAAAAGCTGTATTCTTTTCTATTTTAAATCAGTTCTCTCTAGATATCTATCATATCTAGCTTAGGTAAAATTCTATTCACTTTCTTGACTTCTTTTATTTTTGTTTTGTTAGATTTATCTAGGTCTGAGAGGAGAATATTTAAGTCCTCCAGTATTAACATACTACTATATGTCTCCATCTCTAATTAATTTAACTTTTCTTTTAAAAATTTAGATGGTATGATATTTGGCACATAAAGGTTCAATATTGATATTGTTTCATTTTTTTGTGGTACCTTTCATCAAAATGTAGTTATCTTACATGTCACTTTTAATTAAATCTATTTTAGTCATAAATTTGCCTGTGATCATAATTGCTACTGTTACATTTTATGCATGAGGTAAAATATAATAAATTTTAAACACCCTTCATTTTAATTCTGTGTGTATCTCTGATTCTTAATTATGTTTCTTGTAAACAATTTATTGCTGCATTTGAATTTGTAATCCATTCTGCTTTCTATTTTCTTTTTATAGGGGAGTTAATCTCATTCATATTCAAAGTTAAAATTATGTTAATAGAGAAAATACATGGAAACACACTGCCAAGAGAAACCCAGGAACTATATCTTCCAAAATGTATTTGGCAGGTCTTGTTGTGGTGGTGAAGAACTGGAAATTGCAGGGATGCTCATTAATTGTAGAATGGCTGGACAAGTTGTGGTACATCATTGTGATGGACTACTTGTGGGTTTAAGAAATGATGAGCGGTATAATCCCTGTACAAAATAATGCAGAGCAAAATAAGCAAAACCAAGAGAATGTTGTATAAAATAACAACAATATTTTTTTTAAAAATTGCTTAGTGTTAATAATTTATTTTGACTATTATAAATATCAAAATGAACTAGAAAGGACATATGAGGGAAGATATTATTTGTATGATAAATAAAAGTATGTATAAAATGATTTTACATATATATCAATACATTCACACTTATTTGTGTCTAATGGTAACCACCACTAGAGCAGAATGGGAGAACATGCTGCAGCCAGGATGGCAAGCTAGCACAGGTTCTTTAATCTGCTTTTTAAATGAAAGTTAGCAACTAAAGGAGCTAACAATATTCTTTAAATACAACTTCTAGATCAGGGGAGAAGTCAGACATAGAAGCATAAAAATTAGGACAAGGACCAACAAATCAAGAGACAGGACTCTTTACCACCTGAACCAAAGTAATATTGGTATAAACTTTGTATACACCACTGGATTGAGAGAGTCTTTACATCTGAGCAGTCAGGGGACTGTGAGCATATGACTATTGAGAGTCTCAACCAGGGAATAAAAAGATCCTTCTCATAAGCAAACCCCCAAAGCAAAATACCGATTCAGAGAATATATACACTTCTCAGAGCCAGAAGGCATCACAACCCTCATGGTTCAATGCCTTATCAACTTAGTACCAAAAGTTGTGAAAGCCTTCCTACAAGTAAGCCTTCAATAAGCAAGCTTCCCTTAATGGGCTCCATGTGAGGTCTATTAATAGGACTGGAAGATCTTCCTATCCCAAAAACATTAGAGGGGAAGAAAAAATGGAAAAAAAGAAATTCATGTGATAAATTTATTATATATTTAACAGGAATAGCAAGTTGGACATAACAGATTTATAGTTCTACATGCAATCATCTTTTAATTATACAGTATTATAGTCCATAAAATTAAATACAAATTCAAAAATAAATAGAAAAACAGGGGGTTGGGATTGCACCCGTTCATGTGTAAAATTAGCCATCCCAGCTCTAACGCTCTGTGACTCTCTAGTCTACACTGTCCAGTAGGGAGACCAGGGAGATGTCTGCTAGCCATAAATGATCAATACTTTTGCTGGCAGACTTGTCTTACAAAGACACCAATGTAGAACCTCTGCATCTACTCACTCTACTTGTCCCTAGATTTCTTTCAGGGCCAAAGAAGATCTGGCTGGCAAGATTGAGTCTTTGTGTCACAACCTCCAAATAAGACTTGGAGAGTTGTTGAGATTTGAGGGAATAGGAATTGGGGTCCCCAAATGGGTCTGTAGACATAGGCTCTTATGCAACTCTTCCATATAAGTTCTGAGGAATTTTCCATCCCTATTCAGAGAGCTATCTGGAACCAAACATTCCCAGTGAGTGCTGGACCAAGACAATTAAAAAAATGCCAATCTTAACTTGGAACATTCTTATGGCTTTTGTTAATTACCTGGCTAAGTATGTGGCTCAGGATTTGTGACCCAGAGAATAAAGTTTCTTGGAGTTACAAAATTTTTTTAATTCCCCTAACTTCCTTGGCAGTGAGCTTATATTCCAAAAATCCTTCTTGGGGAGTACCCAGCAATCTCCACTGCTTTTCCTATATTATGAATATTTAAGATGACCTATTAGTGGATCAGAGAGAAATGAAAAGTGCCAAAGTTCAGATGGATGCCCAGAGATATATAAAACCCCTTCCATATTGCTGTCAGTGATCTCTCATATGTTGTACAAAATTATCAAACTTTTCCTCCTGTATTCAGGAGGCGACCTGAACGATGACAGTTTACCCCTTTACTGACAAGTATGAATGCCTGTTATGAGAGATTCTTCTATTGAAATGCATCTCCACGTTTCACAGGCCTTCATAATGGACTTGAAGTGAGTGAGATCCCCTCCACCTCTATAAATCATATCATTCTGTATAGACAATGTTGGTGAAGATGCCTAGGATGGGGTCAACGACACAGAGATCAGAGACCATTCCTTATCTCAACTTTTAACCCCAGGAATATTAAAACACAAGGTCCTATGAGCAATGTGGGTTAAATGAATGTTTCTTGAATTAATAGTTTAATTAAGGTAAAATATCAGTGGCTTGTGATATTTGGAGGCCACAGTGGCAGAGACCAAAGAGAACTTACCTGAGCTAGGAATACCAGAAAGAACAAGGATGAGGTGTATGTTGTACAAAGGTAAAGTGGGGCTGTTGTAGGAAGCTGGTAGGTGATTCCACTTCATGGTCCAGATCATGGTTCACAGGAACCCAGCCAGGGAGATGCTGAGGACAAACAAGGATGTTCCCAGTAAAGATCACAATAATAGAGTCAAAAACAATTCTCACTGAGCTCTTAGTCCAGGATTCAGGAGAGTTGTCTCGGCTCTGGGCAACCACACATTAAAGGGCATGGACACCATGGCACAGCTTGTGTCCATCCCACCTCATCTCCCCTCCCTCATACAGATCTCCCAGACAGGCTGGTCCCCACACACCCCATATCATCCTTCATACCTCAGCTCATGCTGTGCTTTCTGACCTATAATATACTCCCTGTTCATTTCTACTTATTCAAATATTACAATGTCTAACTCAATGGGCCACCTGCTCCCTGAAAACCTGTTAGATTAAGGTCTTGCTCATTGAACTTCTATCTCTGCATTTCACTTCCAGATCTCAGTACCTCAAATGAACTCAATGATTTCGTCTCTGCAGAGGCCTCTCAGCCTTACTGATTTAGCCTTAACTTTCTCCTGATATCTAGTGTCTGTTGGACACTTTGACCTAGATGTCAAATAGACATGAAACACAGCTTGTCTAGAACTGAACTCATTATCTTTTCCCCTAAATGTTCCCAATTTCCTCATTTCTCTATTACGGTCCAGGATAGCACCAGGTCTCACCTAGGCGTCATTCTCAAGTCCTTATTCTCTCTTTCCCTGTCTCCCCAAGTCCTGTCTAGTCTAACTTTCTGACTTCTCCCATATCCATCTCATGCAGAACGTTGCCACTTGGTTGATGTCCTTGCCTCCAACTTTTCTTCTCTCCAGAATTTGACCTTCAGCAGTCAAAAAGATCTTCCTTCAGTTCAGTGTGACCATGTCTGCCCCTTCAATAACACACAGTGACTCCCTCTCACATCTAGGATAAAGAGCCCTTTATTGATAAAAGAACCTGCTTCTTTCTTACCTTTCTAGCCTTCTTCTCCCTGAGTCTTCTGCCACAAAGGGACACTGCCTTTTCTTTTTACTATTGCTCAAACAATACACTCCACCTCCCTACTTGCAGTATTTTCAGGGGTTGCCTCCCATACCTGCAATTCTCTCTCTTTCTCTCTATGTCCTAGCTGTTCTGACTTCCTTCAAATCCAGCTCAAAAATACTTTTTTGCTAGAAGCTTTTCTTCATTCCTTATAATGCTAGTATCTTCTCCTAATATCAATTCCAATTTACTCCTCATATCTTATTATGCATAAAGGTTTGTGTGGTCTCCCTCATTAGACTGTGAGCTCCTTGAGAACGTGGACTATATTTTGCTTTCCTTGGTTAAGTCCTACTTCTAATAGCCCAATGCCTGGCATACATTAGTAAATGCTTCTTGACTTGGTTTGACTTATGCCCTTATTATCAGTATCATTAAGCTGAGTATATGGATGGTGAGGGGTCTCTAATTCTGCTCCTCTACACTGAGTAACTGAGCACAGATCTAAGACATTACAGGCCCAGCATATAGATGATGGATGATTGACAAATCTGGAATACAGTTCCCCTTTCTATGTGTAACACTGTTAGCCAGAAGCTTTTCTAAAAATGCTGGGGCTTCAGCTTCTCTACGTCTCCAACTGGTTCCTTAGTAAATGACATCATAATGTTTTAGGTATCATTTTATTCAATCATTCAAAAATATTAACTGAAAGATAAGAGTAAGTAGCCTGAATACATGTGTACAAAGTAAGATATATTAGATGTCTTGTGATAACTTGAGTGGGAAATTAATGGAGTTTCCATACATCAAAATTATTTATGGCATCTTTATAGGAATTAACCATGTGCCACAGAATAAGATTTCATGCTTGAATATAGGGAAAAAATTAAGCATTTGCTTTACTTATCACTTTTACTGCATTAGGAATACAAATGACAATAAATGATTCCTTTGGACTCCTGGATCCAAAATTAGTCCTCTGCCTCATGTTCAGGACTGCCTCGCAAGTTTCAACTTATAATTCAGTCTGCTTTATAGATGTAGTGGTCAGAAGGGAGTGATTAACAAGCAAACTCCTAATTGATAATTGGTCAAAGGATACAGACAGGCAGGTTTTTAGATGTAGAAATCAAAAGAATTTAGTCATATAAAAATGTTCTAAATGATTATTGTTTAAAAAAAATTCAAGTTAAAACAAGCTTGCTATATCATTTTACATCAAAGAGATTGGCAAAAATGATGGAAATGGAAAGTGACAAATGCTGGAGGAGATGTGATAAAATGGGGACACTAATTGTTGATAGAATTATGAAATGATCCAGCCATTTTGAAGAGCAGTCTGGAATTATGCCCAAAGAGTTATTAAATTGACTGTACCCTCATCCAACAGTACTTCTATTAGGTTAGTTTCCCAAGATGCTTGGGAAAAAGGAAAAGAAGCTATTTATTCTAAAATATTTATAGCATCACTCTTTGTCAGGCAAAGATGGAAATTGCAGGGATGTCCATCAATTGTGGAATGGCTAAACAAGTTATGGTATATGATCATGATGGAATATTACTGTGCCATAGAAAATGATGAGTTCCTGGAAATCAGGGAATACCCATCAATTGGGGAATTGATGAACCAGTTTTGGTATATGAATGTAATGGAATACTGTTGTGATAGAAGAAATGATGAACAGGAAGACTTCAGAGAAGCCTGGAAGGACTTATATGAACTGATACTGAGTGAAAGGAGTAGAACCAGGAGAGCACTGTACACAGTAATAGCCACAGTGTGTGAAGACTGCTTCTGATAGACTTAGCCCTTCACAGTAATGCAAGGGTGTAAAATATTCCCAAAGGAAGCAAAATGCCATCCACATCCAAAGAAAGAACTATGAAATCAGAACACAGAATGAAGCAGACTATTTTCTCTCATACTGTGTTTTGGTTTGTTTTGGTTTTTCTCATGGTTCCTCCCATTTGTTTTAACTCTTTTATGTAACATGACTAATGTGAAAATGTATTTAATAAGAATGCATGTGTAGAACCCATATAAAATTGCAAACTGTTTCAGGGAGGGAGGCAGAACAAATTTAAATCTTATTAATGTGATTGTTGAAGACTGGTACAGAGTGTGCTGGATTTCAAGCCCGGAAGACCCAAGTTCCAATTTGAATTACTCCCTTATGAGCTGTGGGACTCCAAAAGACTAAGCATCTCCCTGCTGCTATTTCCTCATCTGCAAAATGGAAATAACCAGACCTTCAGTCCCAATTAATAAAGTTGCTATGGGGTCCACAAGACATAAGGAATAAATTACAAGCTCCCAAATCATACTAGAGATAAGCAAATTAAAATAAAATTTATCTTCAAAGAAGAAATATTAGAGGATACCTCCCTCCTCCCACTGACACACACATTGTTTCAGATCTCTGAGTCCATGGATATGGAATATTGCAAAAATTTTAGTTTTTTGGGAGATTGTTTTGTTTTCTCCCCTCTTCTCTTTCTCTTTCTTTATGAATTCTTTGATTGAAGGAGTGCCTCTCTAAAAGGAGGACACACATAGAGAAAATCTAGGTGATATGAAACCAAAAATCACTAAGAACTTACTAAAAAGAGGTTTGTAACAATCCCTCAGAGACTACTCATCCAGCTCACACCCTCACTCCTAGGATTCTAGTTATCATCATGTGGGTGGCTCTCTTACCCAACACTAGGCTACAAACCTCCATCTGTGTTCTTCCACATTAGCAATCAGACATCAGATTCAGGGCTTTAATAAAGTATCAACTCAAACTTCATAGGAAGAACTCATTGCACACTTTCCCACAAATGCACCTGGTTTCTAGAAAGATAAAGAACAGGAAGCAACCCAAGGGACAAGGGAGTGGGACCCAAGTGTAGGAGGCAGACCTTGTCAAGTCCACTCCTAACTGCAGGGCTTCATGTCCTTTCTCTCAGAATGCTTGCTTCATCTCCATGGAATCAGAAACTCCCTCAGCTGGGGCAAAGATTTAGCTTAAGGATGGCAGCAGCTTCTTCTCTTTGACTCCCTCAGAGTCTCAGGTCAGAATGATGACTGTCAGGATGGAGTAACAGTCTCAAGGCCAGGAGAGCTGGATCATACATTTCATGGGGGAGAAAGAAGGGTAAGAAGACTGGAGTTCAGGAGACAGAACAGGGCTGGGAATCATCTTCATAGAAATCGTCAATGAATCCATGGGTGTCAAGAACACTAAGTGGGACAGCATAGAAAGGAAAGAGAAGAGTACTCAGGAAGAAGTCCTGGGAGCACCTCGATTATTGAGTGAGACATCAATGAAGATCCAGGCAAGGAACCTGAGAAGGAGCAGCCAGACAGGAGAACCAGGGAGAGCAATGTCCCTAAACCCTCGAGAGAAGGGAGAGGCAAGGAGGAGAGATGATCTAAAGGGTCAAAGGCAGCTCAAAAGTCAAGAAGGATAAAAAGTGAGAAAAGGGGCATTAAATATCACAATCTGTCAGTCATAGGCATAGACTTCTGAAAAATATTCACAGAGGTTTAGCAGTACCAAACCTTAAACTATATCTCCTTTGACTTCTGGAATATCTTATTCCATGCCCTTTGATCCCTTAATGTAGAAGCTGCTAGATCTTGTGTTATCCTGATTGTATTTCCACAGTACTGGAATTGTTTCTTTCTAGCTCCTTGCAATATTTTCTCCTTGAC
>JAQQSK010009708.1:0-12974 GCA_028658325.1 Potorous gilbertii | reverse complement strand
AGCTGCCTTTATATCTATAGCTCAGTTAGGAAAGAAGGAGGGGGAGGTGAAAAACAGGTTTCACAATGGTCTGTGCATACAGGGAGGTTGGGGTGGGGGAGGTAAGGGCGGTTCCTCCTGAGACTTAGCTCCCGGCACTATTAAAGAAAATGGTAACATAATGCATTATAGAGCTAGAAAAATGTTCTGGCTACCCAGTACAGAAATCTTCTGGCTTATGTACATTTTGCCATGAGAAAGAAACTCTCTTAGTTGAACAAACGATAAATTTAGTAAGACAAGGCAATTGACAAAGTAGTGTCGTTTGGGCCTTGCGATTCCAGGCTGTGTAAACATATGTCTCTTTGACATACGATGAGAAAATCTCACCAGGCTTCCTGTCCTAAACAGGTACTCAAAATAACTGACACAGGAAAGGGTAAAAAGTTCCAACTGAAATTACAACTTGGGTCATCTGTGTTTTTTCCTTATCACTAAGATGCCAGGAGAAGGTCTCCTAAGGAAGTTACTAAGTCAACCCTATTTGCTTTTCTGACAAAAGACATTTTTCGGAGTTTACTTAATAAGGGAGACCATTAGGTCCAGACTCTTCTTAATTCAAGCTTTGGCCCTTATTAAAGACCAAAATTTATATTAAATATTTTCATTACCAATGTACCACAAAGCAAGTGCTTGATGAAATTGAAAAGAAAAAGAGACTATTGTGGTAACATTAACAAATTTTTTTTTAATCTGTGAATTTTCATCTTGATTCTAATATCTGAAAGTAGGACTTGCTCCAAGATTACAGACAGATCAGATAGAAATGGTCAAAAAATTAAGTCTCATATAGTCTGAAGAAATTTTTAAGGTTATCCAATCTAATCCTTCCAAATGGGATGTGCATCCTCCCTATCTCTGATAAACCATTAAACAGACTATTTCAAGATTTACATTGATGGACACCTCACTACATCATAGAGATTCCATGTGAAAGTAATTTTATTTGTATAGAATAAATGGAGACCATGAATTCCCCCTTAGGGCAAGGTCTTGTACCAGAAGCATCTGACTCCAATCTTCCTCCTTCCACTTTGGAGATCTTTCCTGAAAAAACCTTCATGTGATTTGAATAGCCTGACCCAGCTTCCTTAGAGAAAGATAGGGAACAACAAGGGAAATGGGAAGAAAGCATGAAGCTCCCTCAGAACCCTCAAACTTAATCAAGATTAGTCAATCTAAGCAATCAAGCTGTGGAGGAATATCATGCTTTCAGCCATGGAATAAAAACATTACACAGGCACTGGGGGATAGAGGATATTTCAGAATACTAAAAAACAACAGCCCTGGTTTGAGAGGACTGAATCAAAGTGAGTCATAACAGAGGTGAAAATAGCTATTTGTTTGAGTATTACATGAAGGGAAACTTCTCATAAACCCCTGAAAGACCCTTTGAGCGTGAAGACAAGAATTGCAGGGAATGTTTCAGTACAGAACAATTACAAATACATATTTAAGTAAACTAACAAGAAAATTTAATTATAAAAAACTATAATGCAAGGTTTCCAAAAACGATGCACTGACTCATAGGGCAGTTTTGAGCAATAAAATAAGGTTCCACAGAGGGGTTTGCATGTCACATTAGTCTCCTGCATAAGCTGATGAGTACCTTTTTCTAAGATGTGGTCAAATTGAAGACAGTGGGAAAAAAATTGAGTTCTAAAAGAATTTACAGGACATAGAAATGCTGGAAGCAAAATCATAAGGGAGAAAGCTAGTAGGGCTGATGAAAGGAGCCTATGAATCATGACTACCTTCCATATCACAAAGAGATCAAAGAACAATGAAAAGGATTCACATGTACAAAAAATATTTGGGGCAGCTCTTTTTATTGTGCCAAAGAATTGGAAATAAATGAGGGGTCTATCAATCAGGGAATGGCTAAACAAATAATGTTATATGAATAAAATGGAACACTTACTATGGGCCATTAGAAAAGATGAAAAGGATAGTTTCTAAGAAACCTAAGAAGATTTAACTGAAGTAATTAATTGTGGAGTTAATAGAACTAGGAGAAAAATTTATATATACCAGGGTAAAGACAAACAACTTGGAAAGACATTTGCAGGGAGAGGTGGAAGGGAGAGAAAATAAAGACTTATTAACAGTAAGAGCTGCTCAGGTGAAAAGCAAGATGGTGCAGACAAAAGGGCCCCAGATGGGAGCAAGTCTTAGCCTCTTCACTTACTGGAGCCATGTTCATGAGCAATACTTGTAGTCATGGGAACTATACATGACTCTGGGGAAGAAAGCACATGCTTGTGGGGTAAGGGAGGTCCCTTGATTTCATAGGGATCCATGTTTTGAACCTGTATGCCTAAGCTTTTGGAATACTTGTGGGTATGCCAGATACAGACATATCCACTTCATCTGGGTGGTGGATGCAGGCCCTTTCTGTTGAAAGGAAGGGGTGTGAGATCTTCCTTTTGAGCTGCTATCCATTTGTCTAAGACAACTTTAATTCAGGGGTTGTTGTTCTACCTTGAAAACTACATAGTCTAAATCTAATCTTTCTTTGACACAGATCACTTTGGTATGTTTAAAGACAGTTCTAATAATTTCTCATCTAAGTCTTCTGTTTACCAGACCAAATATTCGAAGGTATTTCAGCCTTCCTTCTTATGACATAGTTCTCAGTCCCCTTAACATCCTGAATGTGCCCCTGGGGAAATGCTCAAGAAGTCCTCCAAGAATTTTAAACCTAAACACATCAAAGATATCCCCATGTGGCCACAATGGCCTCATTATTCCTCATCAGATTCATTTTTATTGCTTTATCAGAGACATCTTTTCCCTTTCAAAACATAGGTCATGGCCCCTTGAAAACCAAAATCTTTATAGAAGCACTTTAAAAGGGCTAAAAAAAAATTGTGGTACATTAATATTATGGAACATTATTGTGCTATACAATGAACCTGGTGATTAGAAAGAAGCATGGAAAGATGTATAAGAACTGATGCAAACTGAAATTAGCAGAATCAGGAAAAACAATTTACACTAAGAATACAATATAAATGAAAAAAAGCAAAAGCAAAACAATTAAGTTTAATGCTGCAAAATCATCATAACCAAGCTCAGTCTCAAACATGACACCTCCCCCCACTTCTTTAAAAAAAAAAGGAAGCCCATGGGTATGGAAGACTGCTTATAACATCAGACTTTTTCAATGTATTGATTAATTTTAAGGAATTTTTTCCTCTCTTTTAAAAAGTCTTTGTTATAAGGTAGGGCTCTCTGAGAGGGAGTAAGAATGATAAAGTGGAAAATGTAAGTGAAACAGTGAAATGAAAACAAAAGCTCACCAAAAAAGTTTTTTTTAAGAAAGATAAAGAAGATTACACTAAATCCTTTCTCTTTACTGGTTAAAGTCCATTTTCTTAAAGTTTAGAGTATATGTTTGACTATACCTAGTGTTTCTTTCTTGGTTTTCACAAGTTCTAAGATGTTATGGTTACTTCTTCCCAAGTCTTCCATTAATTCCATTTCATGAACCAGTTCCTGTTCATTGGTTAGGATGAGGAGTTCCCCCTTTTAATTCTTTCATTTTGTTAGAGATGGAATGACCAGCAATGCACATTACGAATTTATCAGATGCTTTATGGGGAGAGCAATGACTTTTATTTTACTTTTATGTGTGTGAGAAAGGCAGTGATATAGAACAAAGAAGGGAAAGTTTCATCAATTCCACCTGACATTTTTAGTCTTGTGTGAAGTTGATTTTCATGGCAACCTGGAGCATGATGGGAATTGAAAAGAGCTTTGTCACAATAGGTTCACACAGTTCCTTTTCAGTTTTGCAAAGTAAAGTCCCCATAAGTTTTGAAAGGATGCAAAATATCAGCCGGGTATTTGACAAGAATTGAGAAGTATTTTCTAACCCCACACAAATTAGGAGGCTAGATTCCTTAAAAGCAAAAACATTTTCAAAGGACAAAAAAAAAAAACTTTAAGAGCTTTTCTATGTATTTGAATGGCTTCTGTTAGCTGGAATCTGCATCACAAGAGAGCTAAGCAAAGTTCTAAAACTTTATAAGAATGCATAGACAATGTTAAGTAATGGACAGAGAGTTGTTCTAGTCAGGAAGACCTCTGTTCAAGTATGCCTGATATACACCGGCTGTATGAGTTTAAGCACAGGTTTCCAAAGTTGAATAAAAATAAGGGGTGGTGGAAGCATAAAGAAAGAAAAGAAGAAAATTTTGAAAAAACATTCATACATGTTTCATCTTTTGTGTAGCAGAGTTAAAGTTGTAGTGATTACATTATTTTCCAAATAAACACACAAAAGCCAAGTTATAACAGATAAGTGGTTAAGTCTATAGACAGGCCTTAATAAACAAGCACTGGCAGGTGAGCATGTCAAGCATTGTTGGGATTATGTACCTATAGTGACTTATGGTTACATGACACAATATTGGGTCATCAAAATTTCAACTCAGGAAAAAACCTCACAAATTTACAATACATTATTAAATTTAAGATGCATCTTTTTTTAAATATATATTTTATGTTTTTTTAAATGATGCAGATTCCTTTTTTGTTATTATATTTTTAATTTAATTACTTTATTTGTTTTTGAGTTTTCAACACTTGCTTCTATAAGTCTTAAATTTTCTCCCTGTTCCCTTTCTACCCCTGCTTCCTATTCCCTCTCTCCTCAAGAATACACACAATCTTATATGGGTTCTACAGATATATTCTTATTAAACACCTTTTCACATTAGTCATATTGCATAGAAGAATTAAAATGAATGGGAGAAACCATGAGAAAAAAAAACATAGCACAAGAGAAAATAGTCTGCTTCATTCTGCATTCCAATTCCATAATTCTTTCTCTAGGCGTGGATGGTATTTTTCCTCAAGAGGCCTTTGGGGATATTTCCTGTCCTTACATTGTTGTGAAGAACTTAGTCTATCAGAAACAGTCCTCACAGACTGTGACTATTATTGTGCAAAACGTTCTCCTGCTTCTGCTCATTTCACTCAGTATCAGTTCATATAAGTCTTTCCAGTTTTTTTTCTGAAGTCCGACTGTTCGTCATTTCTTATAGCACAATACTATTCCATTACATTCGAATGCCACAACTTGTTCAGTCATTCACCAATTGATAGGCATTCTATTGATTTCCAGTTCTTGGCCACAACAAAAATAGCTGCTATAAATATTTTTGTACATGTGGGACCTTGTCCTATTTTTATGATCTCTTTGGGATACAGCTCTAGAAGCAATACTTCTGGGTCAGAGAGTATGCACATTTTTGTAGCCCTTTGGGCATAGTTCCAAATTGCTCTTCAAAATGATTGAATCAGCTCACAACTCCACCAACATTGAATTAGTGTTCCAACTCTGCCACATCTTCTCCAACATTTATCATCTTCCTGTTTTGTCATATTAGCTGATCTGATAGGTGTGATGTGGCACCTCAGAGTTGTTTTGATTTGCATCTCTCTAATCAATAATGACACAAGTTTTCAACAAAAAAACGTAAAGGGTTAAAGAAAGTAGATTTTCAGGGTCACACTGAGTAACTTGGGAACCTCTGGTTTAGGGTAATCACTGAACTTCTTGATGTCTGGGACACAATTTTCTGAGTTGCAGAGTTGATGCTGGTCTGCTTTCATAGAGAGAATTTTCTCAAATGGAGTTTATCCTTGATTAGGGTATTAGTTAGGGACAGATAGGATTTTTATATCTCAAAGAAAACCACATTATCATTGCCAAGCAATTGACTGAAAGATTTGGATAATATAAGATAACATTGTTCTTATGTCTTGCTTAGAATTTAAAAAAAAGACTTTGATTTGAAAGAATAAAATGAATGCCTAAGAGGATCGCTCAACAAGGTGTCTCATATCTATACATGACAATTTTGCTAAGATTCCTTGTATAGTCTACCTTAATTCAAAATAGTGAGCAATATGAGAATTTCAGATTCTGAAATGCCTTTATTGGATGCAGAAATCAGAAATCTTGGTGAACCTTTTGAAGCCTCTAAGACCCACTATGCAGACAGCTGCCTATTTTGCCTACCTAAAAGGCCAGATCGTATATATTATCATGTAGTATCATGGATCATACTATCACATACTATCATGGATGTATGTAATATCTATGTAGTACCACATTATCATATAGTATACATAGACTATGTAGTATCATATTATCATATAATATCATGGAGTAGGGATTTTTAGGTAATTTCACTCTTGATAAAATAAAATAAAAAAGAATGTGGTATGCAAAGATTTAATGGGAGGGGAACGGAACAAGCCTTTGTTAAGTGCCTTTCCAGGCACTGTGCTAAATCCTTTACAAATATCTCATTTTATCCTCACAATAACCCTGTGAGGTAGTGTGGTAAGAGAAAGTTTAATTACTTTAATAAGATAATATGTGCGAATGAGAGTGTCAATTTAGCATAACATTCTATTATACGTTGTCTCCACTTTGAGCTTGAGCCGTTTTGAATGATCCATAAAGTTTTTCTGCAAGTTGTTTTCAATAATAAGATAATTACCTGTGTGGTCTTAAACAACTGATAAACATATGAAGATCCTCTTGATAAGACAGACCACCAATGAAAAAATGTCACAAATAACAAATTTATCAGTAGTTTGGGAATTAAACTACAAACCTAATTATGGTGGTTGATGTAAGGGGTCTGAAACTCTTGGGTTATCAGAGTCATGATGCCCTTAGGAGAAATCTCTTGAGACAACATGTCCTTGCATGACTTACATGATGGACCACCCTTATGCAATAACCAACCTTCACAGTTATCTTGAGCCAAGCCCGTAAGCTCAGGGAATGTTTACAAACCTCTTGCATGAATGAAAGTAGAATGCCTATATATACTCTGAGCTAGCTGAGAATAAATGGAGTGCATGCCATCCTTGCTCCCACCTCATTCATTCGCACCCGGAAGAAAGATCTCATGCAGGCATGAGATCTTTGGGAAGTTAACAGGTTGAGAGCTCAGAAACATTTGTAGTTAAAAGCATAAAAGACCCATCAGAGGTCTAGAGCACAATGAGAACTAGTGCCTATGTTCCCCATATGAGAGACTCAAGAAGCCTGTGTTGGCTTTAGGGTGGTGCTGATGGCCAGAGACTTGCCAAGTGACTACTTCAGAGAGAGCTACATGGCCTCTGGCTAGGCAGAGAGGCAACTTTGTTTTAAGTCTTATATGACAGATGTTTTGTGCCTGTGAGACAGTCTGCTGATTTACTTATGGAGGGTATTGTTCACATGTTAATAAAGATTGGGCTCATGCACTAAGAACTCTTTGTCTAATTAATGTTTTCATCTACTAATAATAAGTAAAAGTAAATCTACTATATGCATGTAACATGTTTCAGGTAAGTGCTATTATTAGACTTATTTTAAAGGTGGAGAAACTCAGTGAGGTTAAGTGACCCCAAAGTCAAACAACTGGTAAGTGACAGAGCTCATGTATTCCTGACTCTAGGCCCAACAATCAATATATTGTACCAGATAAATGGTTTTAGTAGCACTGTGATCACTATATTTGATCATAGAAATAATTGAGTAATCTCATTAAGGAATGGGACTTAATTTGAATGTCTTGTAAACTATAAAACCACAAATGGGAGGAAAGATTGTTTTTTTTCTCCTCCATGTGTAATCTAAGCTTTATGTCTCATGTATTTGTATAAGATTTTCCTCACTGTTGGAAAGAATGATTACTCAAAGCTGCATGCTTGTGTGAGGGGCTGGAGTAGGTAAGATCATGAGATAAACCCAAGAATTCTCAATCTCAGTCAAGGGGAAATTCTCCAAGTCTCTTGGGAATCAAGCTGGAAATCAGGGGCATGCGGGGAGTTGGCTTTTCCCTACATGTCTGCCTTCCAAAGTCTGTTCTCTTTCTCTCTGGAAAGGTTCTCTAACCATGTGTGTCCATTCTGAAATCAAGAAGCAAAAAATCTCTCTTCTGTCAAGCTTCTGCCAACTCAGCCCCAACACAGAGGATCATCCACATTCTCTCCATCAATAAGTAGAATCTGAGGCAAATGCACCAGGTTTGAACTCTGTCACACACACACGTATATGTATGTATGTATGCATGTAAATTTATATATATGTATGTATGTATACATATAGATAAGTATTTAATTTAAAAACTTTAAATTTTCATAGTATTTGTGTCCACTGGCTAGCTTTTTATCACAGGGCAAAAAGATCATGCCATAACTCAAATAGTTCATAAGATTCACTGCTGCACATAGCAATTAAACACAAATTGTTTTTGGATGACTAATTCAGCAGGACCAATCTGAAATTCAGGGAAAGGCGCAGGATAACTTTGGTCAAAGGATGTGAACAAGCAGTTTTCTATGGAATGGAAGAGGAGTGATGTTATGTAAATCAAGGACTCCAAAAAAGCCCTGACATATAATCAATACTTCCCCTACCTAGTAACAGTAAACTACATTTTCACAAGCAAAATTTAGTTCTTTCAGTTTAAATCTGCATCACCCTGGACCACTTTCTGAACAGGTTTATGTGGCTGGTGAAATAGAAAGGTGCTGTCACTTTCTTTGTGACCTCTAGGAAATCATTAACTGCTCTAAGTCTCAGCTTTTTCTTCCATAAAATGAGATGTTCGTACTAGATAACCTCTAAGTTCCCTTTCAACACTAAATCTGGGGAGGCTCTAACAATGTGAACTTTTACCTTTTCTTGCCCAAAGCTAGGCCTTAAGACACTTTCAGCAATCTCTGCACTATGCCAACAAACCAGTACTGTTCACCTTGCCTTCTCCCCTTTAAGTGCTATCATTCCTTATTAAAATATAAGGTCCTTGAGGGTGGAGACTATCTCACTTTGTTATATATATCTTACCATAGCTTAATAAATACCCTATCTACCAATCTGTCAGTTAGAAGGGTTCTCAAACTCTTTGCTCTTAGGACCCCTTTACACCCTTTAAAATTGTTAAGGACTCCCCTAAGAAAAGGTCTTTTACTTATGTGAATTAAATCTATTGACATTTAAAATATCATAAGTTGTCATCTTAATATTATGAATGTGCCTTTGGGAATCCCTGGATCATTCTTTGAGTTTCTTTGGTCTACTATAACCCCCTCATTTTCCAAATTATGAACTTTACCCCCATGAACCCATAGGGGTAAAGTGATTTGCCCTAGGCCTCAAGGTGGTCAAATCAAGATTCAGAAATAGGACTTCTGGAACAAAATCCATCAGATAGCTGAACAGTAATTGGGACTTAGGAATTCTTAGTTTTCATTGTAATTTCAGCACTTATTTACATGATCTGGGCTGATTTACTGATATCTGGAAAAATAATTGACCAGAAGATGATGACAGAGGGAAAATCAAATTCATCATTGCTGTTTTTGTTTGCATATTCAATTCAATTTTACCATAAAGCAGGAACATTGTGTTAATTTATCTTCAATTTACAGAAGTTGTTTTTGATGATTTGTATGCTGGGGTTTTTTTTGCAGCTTAAAGTTTCCCAAATTCATATGCATGAAAGCCCTCATTAAATATCTCTTTCCCCTCCTTCTCTTAAACAAAATTTCCTCTGTTTTCAATTAGAGTTCAACTAGCCTAGCCTCCTAAAATAAAACAACCAGCATGTATTAGAGAGAATACTGGACTAGTAGAAAGGAATGCTGACCTTCAGTCCAAAAACCTGGGTTATAATTTTTCTTCTGACACTTATTATCTGTGTGACCTAAAACAGATTACTAAGACTCTCTTGGCCTCTGTTTTCTTCTCTGTAAAATGAAGGTTTGAATGAGATAACTTCTGAGATCTTTTTTCAGTTCTAGATATAAAATCTATTTTCCTACTATGAGCCAGGCATTTTTTTAATTTGATTTTTGGGGGGAAGGCAATCAGAGTCAAATGACTTGCCGAAGGTCACCGAGCTAGTAAGTTTCTAAGACCATATTTGTATTTATATGTATATGTCTATATATGTATATTTCTGTGTATATATATACATATATGTATACATGTATGTACATATATATGTTAAATACAAGGAAAGAGAAGATGCATGTATTGTATATAGAGAGCTGACCTCTAAGCCATGAAGACCTGAGTTCAAATCCTACCTGATTTAATCTCTCTGCTCTAAACAACTCTCTAAAACTATAATTTTCAGAGAAGGTGTCAACCTGCATCTGCAGAGGGAATTTCCTAAATTAGGACGTCTCTATACCAGTCCTCATACACAAGTCCAGTCTTCATCACTGTGCTATTTAGGCATATAAGGTGATTTAACTGGGGGTGGAGTTAGGGTGTGGGGAGAGATGCTAGCAGTTAGGGGATAAGGACAGGCCACCTATGGGAGATGGCATTTGAGCTGTCCACTGCTTAAAAGTCCTAAGAGCTGCTGGCTGGAAAGACAGACATCCATACCCACAAATCCCTCCTTACGATCAATGTTGTTAACAGGAGAAGATGAAAAATTAAAGACATTTATTGTTCTACTACTATTATATTTAAGGTACCTGATAAGAGGTATGGGTGGAAGGTGCAAAGGTGATTTGTTTGATATAAGGAAATACTTCCTAACAATTAGAGCTATCCAAAAGTGGAATGGGCTGCATCAGGCAGTGCAATATAGGCTCCTTGAGAGTAGGGATTTGTTGTTGTTACTGTTGTTTGTGATTTATACCTAAGAAGGCACTTAATAGGTGCTTGTTGATTGGTTGATTAATTGTTTTAAGCAAAGGTGAGATGACCCTTTGATGGATGCATCATAGAGAGGACTGTTTTTTTGACTGGACACTAAGATTCCTTTCAACTTTGAATGTCTCAAGTTCTTTAGTAGAGAGGAAAGCAAGTCAAAAGATAAGATAAAAGAAAGTGGAAAAGCAGAGTTTGCTTACTTCATAATCCTAGCTGGTAAACTGACCCCGCCCAAAACAACCCATGCCAGATACTTTGCAATATAGAGTGGGAATTTTTCCCATTATTCTTAGTACCTATTATCTTGTAATTTCCTGACTTCCATTATTTTCTTCACCCACAATCACTGACCTATACACCAAAACGCACATAGAGGAAGAAATATCACAAACTCTGGAGAATAGTCAAGAATGAGTACCAGAAGAAACTTTTCACAGAATCCAAGTATCTCAGAGTTAGAAACTAAGAGCTTGTGTAGTTCAAACCATATATAACCAGGAATCTTTCTACAATGTATCTAAGAAATATATCCAGCCTTTGCTTAAAGACCTCCTGTGACAGATAACCTACTACCTCCTGAGTCCCCCCATCACCCTTTAGATTAGTTCCAATTACTAGGGAGGTAGGTCTTGTGGGAGAATTGTAAAGCAGAACATTTTCCAGGTGCTTAGAATCTACCCAAAAACTAAGAATAAATTCTGATTTTTATGTTCTCTGTCAATTAAAAACACAATATTTAATGCATTTTATTTCCAATTGTATATTTGGATATATCAAGTTAACTAAATGCCTTGTAAAAGGCAGCTAAAGGGATATGTTGGCCTAAGGTTTCATACCAGTTTATGTGTATTTTTCTGGAGTCTAATACTATGAGTACAAACCTTCCTGGTGAACAGGTCATGTTTATCAAGCAAAATTTTCCTATAATGCCTTTTAATTTGGTCATTCCTTTCATTTCAGTGGTTAAACCCCCATTTGCCAGGACCCAAGGCAGAATAGTCTGATACTGAATATTTTTCTGTAGCAATATGCTACAATGACATTTCAGGGAAGAATGAAATGAATTACCCTGAACTCATGAAAGTGACAGGCCAAAAAGAAAAAGGTGGAGGGGAGGGATGACCCAATTGTCACTCCCCCTCCAGAGCTATTTTATGTGGCAGAACTTTGAACAGTTTGTTAAAATGATGACTATATTTCACTCTATGCTAACCCTGAAGCAGCTTTACTTAATTCCATATGCACAGAGTAGCTGGGCACAGATGTTCTGTAAGTTGCACTGGAAAGAGGCCTTCAAGGCAGACAATCTCACAAAAACACACCAAACTTTTAAAAATAAAATGACTGTGTAATGAATGCATACCATAAAATCAAAGAAATACCATCATTTCTTCATCCTCCAGGCAAAATGAAATGTCAACCATGGAAGGACAAAGGATAGTTATCCAATTCTTAAAGATCTCTAGAGAAGGTTGTGAACTTCTTATGGTAATTTATTCTATCAACTAATAAGTACTTAGATAGAATGTTATTTTTCTCCTGTTTCTAACATATCTTAGTTCTCTTATACCATCAAAGATAAAGCAAAGCAACTATCTTCTCCTTTTAGAAACTTGAACACTGGCAAGCAACAAACTACCACAGATTAGACCCGAGAGTCCAACCCCAAACCACTTTACTCCAAAAAAATGTTTCATCAACAATTTTTCCCAAATAATATATTTAAAGCCATCAAGAGAAGTTTCCATCCAAGGAGATAATAGGGCCTTGTGAACATGACTAATAAAAGATTTTTTAAGTCTCATCCCAGCTCTTATATATTGATGTGATGGAAGTAGTTTCATCACCATTAATGAGGAAAAGAGTTAGAAATACTGACAGATCTGTTTCATTTCACATTGATTTGTTATCATTCCACTTTCATCAATGAATGCTCTTGGTGTATTTTGGCATAGAGTATTTGCCTAACTTATGGAAGGCTTGGATTTTCTCTTCCTCTGCTTTTTGATATTTATTGAAGCAAATGGTGTTTAGTAAATAGTCTATCTCCCTATTTTGCTCTGAGTAATTTTTAAGCCTTTATTCTCTTTTATTTTTTCCTAAATTAAAATTTACAATTTATTTCTGTCTTCTCTCGTGACTACCTTGAAATTTTTCAAGTAACAAGTTTTTTTTTTAATTACTGTGTTCTTTCCAGTAGTCTCCTCTCATTGAGAAAAGGTTTTTGATTTAAATCCTCCTTTATGGG
>JAQQSK010009707.1:0-12974 GCA_028658325.1 Potorous gilbertii | reverse complement strand
GATACTTACTAGCTGTGTGACCCTGGGCAAGTCACTTAACCTCTGTTTGCCTTAATTCACTGAGAAGTAAATGGCAAATCACTTTCCTTACCACAGATACTAGATAAAAGGGTCCACAGAGTCATGAAGAGTCAGACATGACTGAATGATTTAACGACAACTTTTGACTCGATTCCAGTACTTTCTCTCACTGCTCCATGACATTCTTGTTGGGGGTGAAAGGTCTGCAGAAGAGGTGGTTTGGAGGGAGGTTATGGAAATTTGAAACCTGTTTGCACATTCAGATGTAACTGTGTATTTCTTTTTCAAGTGAGCAATCGATAAAGGGAACTCTAAGGAGTAAATCTTATCTCAAATTAAACTTTGGGGAGACCTAAAAAAGTCAGGTTAGTCAGTCAGTGAGAAAATTAATAGTAAAATGTAAATGTAGTAAATATCTGAGACCAGATTTGAACTCAATAAAATGTTCTCCTGACTTCAGCCTCAGTGTCCTCTGCTCTGAGCAACCTAGCTGCCAGAGGCGGTATTGATTGAGAAGTAATCCTCCAGGGGAAGGCATTAGCAGCTGAGGGAATCAGGAAAGGCTCTGGCAGAAAGTGGAATTTCAGCTAAGTCTTGAAGGAAGCACTTAGGACTATGAGCACCATATAAGAAAAGCCATTCAGATATGGTGTCACTCACTTGGATCATTCATCTGGGGTCTTAAGTCTTAATTTTCTCATGAAGAGAATACAGGAATATCTGCAGTCGTGGCATGCCAAGACTGATACCATTAAGACAACCCAATTCAGACAACTGGGCCCTAGCATAGAAGTCTCTAGGGTGATAATTATGTCCTGAAATGATCCGTTTACCCTCCTGAGCACCCCAAAGCAGAGAGGCAAAGCCAACAAGATTGCAGCCTACCTTGCTGACCCATAGCCCAAGTTTCATTGGTATTCCTCTAGAATGGATTCTTCCGGAGCCTTTGTTAATTAGATGGCTTCTTTGCAGTATTTCCTCCTGGATATAGAATGCTTAACTTATTGAAACCTAGTTTCAGGGCACCCCTAGAAAGACTATGAACACTATCCATCTTCTCTATTATCTGCTCATGTTGTCCAGACCAACACAATGAAGAAAAAAGATCAATCTAAAAATCAACAAATGCTGGAATGTGAAGGGACATTGGTGATCACTTAGTTCAATCTTTTCATTTTACAGAAGAGGTAGCTCTGTCAATCAGTCAACAAGCATTTTAAAGCACGTTTTATGTACTGAGCACTGTCCTAATCACTGGGGATACAAATATAAGGGACTTTTTGTTCAAGTAGGTTATTTGCTACCACATGTATCTATTTAGATGTGTCTCCCAGGGGAATGTCATGCATAGATAATCTGGGGTCTTCTCTGCCCACTCTTTTCCAAGGGAGACTTTGATCCCTCCCAAGAGGAGAGCAAAAGATGGGGGACATGAGCCTAACCCCTCTTGTCTTCTCAGAGAAAGGGATACTGGGCTAGAATTATGCCTATCTACCACATAAATATTTTTAGCCTAGGGGAAATAATTTTTAAGTTCAAGCTGTCCACCTGATTGCCAGTAGGAAAGGAGTACCCAGAGCTATATATCTATGGCTTCCCACCAAATGCCAGTTCTACAATGAATATACACATAGCAAATAAATGCATTTATCTAAATTAAGAACAAACAGAAATCAGAGAAGATATACAGATGAGGATATATACCAAACAACACATCTAACAAATGAACTCTCCCACAGCAAATATCTTAGTTCAACCAAGAGAGAGAGTATAGCAAGCTGGGGATAGTGGCGTGATGGAGGTTCTGGCTCCTCTACATGTCAGCTTCTTCCCAGGGTATTTCTCTCCTTTCAAGAACCTGAAGAGAATCTTCTTTCTTGAAGCTGGAAGCTTGAATAGGATCTCTATTCTCTCTCCTTTATCAACTCTGCCCCTTATGCAAAATGAAGTATTGAATAATCAATCTGACTCTTCATGATCCTGTCATGTATAATGGAAGAGACAATATGTAAAAAAACTACATATATACCAGACATATATAGAGTGAAGATACTCTGAAAGGGGAAGGCATCAATAGCTGGGGGAATCAAGAAAGGATTTGTGGAGTAGGTGGGAGCTGAGATGAATCTTGAAAGATGTCAGGGAAATTAAGATTCAGAGGTGAGAGGCAGAGCATTCCAGGTAAGAGGGACAATGCAGGTCACAGAACAGAGATAGGAGATGGAGTGCAAAGTTTGAGGAACTGTGATTTCAGACCAGTATCGTTGAAATAGAGAGTTCACAGAGAAGACCGAATTTTAAGAAGACTAGAAAGGTAGAAGTCACACACCCAATCTCAGCCAACTAGTTAAGGCAAAGCAAGGTTGAGAACTCAGCCCTCTTGAGTCCTTATTTCAATTCTCTTTCCACTTCATCACATGCAGCCAGATGTGCATAAAGCTGTTTCACAGATATTGCTTTGAACTAGGATTGAATATTAAGGAAGCAGTTTATGTTCATTGTTTTTCAAGTGCCATGAAATTGCCAAACCAAGGCATGGAATGGTGTCTGATAGTTACTTCTGAATCAATTGTCATTTTAGTTACTTAAAGTTACTGACTTTTGTTAGAGAGAATCATCGAGGAAATGGGTATGAGTGGAGTCCCTGGAAGTGATCTTCTGTTTGCAGATGATTGTGTACTCAATGTAGTCTCTGAAGTTGATATGCAGCAAAGTACAATCATACCAGACACTGAGGTCCTTACTCGAATTAAACTGCCAAGCATTCAAACTACTTCAGAGAGCATAACTCTGATGGGCTGGCCACATTGTTTGAATGCAAACTATTTTATGGAGAACTCACACAGGGCAAGTGTTCACATGGTGGTCAGAAGAAACGATACAAGAATATTCTCAAGTTCTATCTTAAGAACTTCGGAATTGATTGAGTGACATGGGTGACACTGCCACAGGACCACTCATCATGGCAGGCCCATATCAGAAAGGTTGCTGTGCTCCGTTAGCAAAGCAGAATTGAGACAGCTCAAAGGAAGTGTAGGATGCTCAAATTTGGAGTACCCACCTCAAATGTTCACATAGAGTATTTGTGCCCAAATAGAGCATTCTGAGCTTGTATTGGTCTATTCAGCCACAGTTGGACACATTGAAACTTGGCTCTCTCATGGATGTTATTTAGGTCCTCTTTAAGATCTAAGGACAACAACCAACCATGTATCAGGTACTATGCCAAGCACTTTGCAGCTATTATCTCATTGAGTCAACAACCCTGGAAGGTTGGTTATGATTATTCGCGTTTTACAGTTGAGGAAACTGAGGCAGAAAGAAATTAAGTGACTTGCATAGAGTCACATAGCTATTAAGTGTTTGAGATCATGCTTAAACCCCAGTGTTCCTGATTCCAGACCCAGGCACTGTGCCACCCTAATATATACTCTAATATCATCCCCTCTGGTTCAGGACATTTTTTAGAATAATGCTATTGCAAATACTCCTATAAATTTCAATCTATGAGCTGAAGATGCTGAAAGACTTCAGATCTCAGAATTTTTTTGAAATTCTCCTTGGTTGAGTACCTAGAACATTTTATTTGGACACATTAGCCTGTATTTCGTTTTAATGGATTAGTTTGTATTTTAAGAAGGCTATATAGCTAAGT
The DNA here is from genome assembly GCA_028658325.1 of Potorous gilbertii. NCBI lineage: Eukaryota > Metazoa > Chordata > Mammalia > Diprotodontia > Potoroidae > Potorous > Potorous gilbertii. Next base: position 9,298 of record JAQQSK010009707.1, on the reverse strand, counting down.
GATCTAAGGTCAGTAACATGGAAGACATTTTCATATTACTGGGGTTTCTAAATTACTTTTATTTCCATTTTTTTTTTGATCAGGACCAAGTGCATCAGAAAGTTTGAAGATCATGTTGACTATCATAAGGGGGCATTGTTAGGTTTGTCTGGGCTTCTCAGCGCATCCCTTCCAAGCAATAGAAAGCATTTCTTAGTGGAATATCAGGTTCCTGAGTGCAGGAAGCACATTTGTCGTTTTGACTTTGTATATATAGCCTTAGTGCCTAACACAGTGTTTTGTCCAGTGTAGGTCCTTAACAATATTTTCTTGGAATGGATTGAGTTTAGTCATAGATCACTTGGACTTGTTGTTGAGTCACTTCAGTCATGTCTGACTCTCTGTGACCCTCTTTGAGATTTTCTTGGCAAAGATCCTGGAGTGACTTGCCATTTCCTTCTCCAGCTCATTTTATAGATGAGAAAATGGAGGCAAACATGGTTAGAGGACTTGGCCAGGAACATATAGCTAATGTGTCTGAAACCAGACTTGAACTCAGGAAGATGGGTTTTCCTGGTTCTTACTCCAGTGCTCTGTCCCTTACACACTTAGCTGCCCCAAAGGACCCTTAGCAAGCCTGAATTTTTTCACATACACTAGGCCTCCAAAAGGAAAATGATAGCAGCCTTGACTTGGAGCCAAAATATAAATACTCTCCAGCACTCTGAAGGAAGCTTTTGTGTTCTATAACTCCTGGGTAGTTCTGGGTACCCAAACAAAAATTCTCAGAAGGGGTCCTTCTTCATTCTAGAGTACAAAGTCAGGTATTATCCAGAGCAGAAAAGGCCCTATACTTTCCTGTGTCCTTTCTCCCTTACTTTACTTCATTGTACCCTCTCCAAATCCCAGACACTCAGAATCCATTAGGCTGCTTGATTGCTCACTAGGCTTGGAAGACATGAGAGCTGCCAACTCAATTTTTTTAGTGAGATGAAGGACCCCTAGCCCTTTCCATTGACCTTTGTTCTGCCATTACCTCCTAGACCTTGCCATCTACTCTGCCTAGGCAGACCTGAGCATTGCCGTCTGACCTACAGGCTTTGCCATCTTCTTCCTTTCTGAACTTTTAGGATTTCTGAAGTTTTCTATCCATCTTTCAGCCAAATTGTCTTTTGTGTGTCTCCCCCAATTAGAGGGAAAGCTCCTTAAGACTATCTAACTTTTTGGTATTTTGTATATACTAAGTATTTAATCACTTTTAAAAATTCATTTATTATTTATTCATTGTCCAGATTGCTTTGGCAACAGACATCAGCCTGCTCTCTGAAAGGAACCCTGAAAACCAGACTTTCGGCCTAAGCTGTGTAAAAAGGTTACTGTAGCTCTCAAACTGATGTGTGTAGTCAGTGCCAGTTTTAAGGCATGGTAAATCAGGGTGATTACTTTGGCCCTGAAGAAACTGGTGAAGAGAAGAGAGCAGGCAGTAGCTAAAATAAAATGTGTCAGCAGGAGCTCTCCTCTCTCCCCCCTCCCCACTCCCCTTCCCTACTCACTGACCTGTAACTCACCCCCTCCAGCTGTAAGGTGTCTTTGTGAGAGACCCTTCAGCTCTTCTACTGACTGAAACTTCTGATACTTTACTCTTGATTCCAGTGCTGGAGCCAGTCTTTGGATTTCTCCAGCTTCTGTTACCCAACCACCATGCTCAGGCACTCTATAGGTATATGTATGCATATATGTGTGTATATGTGCATATATACATGCACACATATATGTATATGTGTGTGCATGTATACACAACCCATACATATATGTATATGCATATATGTAACTATAGACATACAGATACACATACATATGTATACATACATATACATACATACATACATACATACATATATACATATAACAAAGTATGGGGCATCAGGCCTCAGGTGAATGCACCATCTTTATTAATGGAGAAAAATCCATCCAGTATCCTGTATCTTTTCCTAGGAGAGATAGCTAGTTGGTGTGATGGATGAAGTGCTCACTTGGGAGTCAGAAAGACGTGTTTTAAACCTGACTCAGACATGAGTTGTGTGACTCTGGACTAGTCATTTAACCTCCATCTGCCTCAGTTTCATCATCTGTACAATGAGGACGATAACAGGGTCCTATAATATATGTAAAACACTTTACATTTCTTAAAGTGATATAGAAATATCATTATTAGGTAGTATAATAAATAGAGTGCCTGAAGACCTGAAGACCTAAATTCAAATATGACCTTAAGTTACTTACTAGATGTGTGACTCTGGGCAAATCATTTAACATTTTCTTTAGTTTCTTTCCCTATGAAATGGGGATGGTGATAGTCCCTCCCTCCCAGGGTTGTGACAATCAAGTAAGGTAACAATTATAACTCACTTAGTGCAATTCCTGGAACATAGTATATACTATATAAATGTTATTTATCGTCATCATCAGGTGGTTGCTGCTGTGGTTACTACAGTGACCAAGGCTTAAACAATATAAAAGAAAATTGAAAATCTATCTCTTTTATCTTCTTATTTCAAGCCCAGAACAAGTCTTGAGCAGTCAGCTTTTTGTTTTCCTCTGAAGAACCCTCTTATTCCTCTGGAGTTCTGGAGCCAAAGGTGCCTCCTAAGTCAAGGAAATGCATCTAGGTGGTGGAAGAAGGGAATTCAAAACTGGCCTCAGATACTTACTAGCTATGTGATCCTGGGCAAGTCACTTAGCATCTGCTTGCCTCAGTTTCCTCAACTGTACAATGGGTATAATAACAGTATCTAACTCACAGAGTTATTGTGAGCATTAAATGAGTTAATATTTATGAAGTGCTGTAACAGCAAGGACCCCAGAATACACAGGAGGGCCTGCTGTTCAGGTTCTTAGATCTACTTTTCTAAAAGGAAAGAAACTTTTATCAAGCATATATATCATTCACATATCAGGGGCAAAACTCAGCACCCTGAACTTGAGAGAAAATACAGAGAAATAAAGACCAATAGACAGGGCTTCCAAATGTCTGACCATAAGCAACACCTACATCACAGATCAACAGATAGATCCAACTGTCTGACCATTACATACATATATAGTTACCAGAGAGAGAAACACCAGCATCTGAATTTTCAAAGTTGGGGGACTCCTTAGCTGCTACTCAGTCTCATCAGGCCAAACACACACTTCCAAGTAAGCCCCAAACAAAACCTCACCTCAGTATATATATACTTTTCAGAGCCAGAGGGTGTCACAACCCTAGAGAACCAGTCCCACATTAGAAATTAACAAATGATGTGGGCCTTCCTACAAAACAAATCTCCCCTAATCACCTTCCCTTAATGGGCAGGCCCATTAATGAGTGGGGAAGATCTTTAACTCACAATAACATACTTAACATTACAAGTGTTTTAGCACAGTGCCTAGCTGTATGTGCTATATAAATGCTCATTCCTTTCTAAAAGTTCCAGGAACCCAAAGGTTCCCCCAAGATTCCCAAGGCCCCCACCATTTCTATCTCTCCTAAACATATATTCCCTTCACTTACCTGCCCATGCTTCTGGAGAAAATCTTTATATGCTTGGGATAGACATCCCTTTTAACTCTGAAGCAGGCTCTGTGGAGCGTTTAGAGCTTGATCAGACATTAAAGATGCCAAAGTCATCCACTGTAATCTAGACCATTGCCAGTCATCCTGACTTTTGTCATGCCACTGAACTTTGATGGCTCTGGAAGAGAGAGTGAGCCTGATGGCTTTGAGTATCTATGCCTCACTTAAATCCAATTCACATGCAAGTCCAGATATCACCTGTGATATCATTGGTCCTCTTCAAAGACCAAGGTTGAACAACAATAAGGTTGCCCTTACTCCTCCCATCAAAAATCCCTTATTAGTCTAGTGATATTTACATTGAAGAAGGGAGGAAAATGGCCATCTAACATAATTACTTTAGGGAGGAGTGTTGTTCTATTCTGTCTCCAATGAGTTTAATTCCATGCCATTTCAGAGTGATATTTTTATTTTATTTATTTTGGCAGGGGGAGTGGAGTGGCAACGACACCTGATTTGATCTTCTGGATGTTCTCCTTCTGATGCTCTCTGGAATACTTCATTTAGGTGGTTGGGGATGACGTGAGTAGAATTCCCCATAGAGTCTTCATTAATTGGATTTTACCTGAATAGAAATGTTTGGGGAAGAAGGGTTTTATACATTCTTTCTAGATGCATGATCCTTTACTCAAAGGGATGGCTTTGGTAACTGGAACAACTTCCTCCCTCCCAGGGGTGAGAGTTTTGGCTTAGAATCTAGCCTGCTATATTTAAAATCCATGTGATCATAGGAAAGTTGCCAGTTTCCTCATCTATAAAATGCGGATAATAGTAACCCTTGTCAAAGACATATCGATCTATACAGAGTGAAATAGACGGACCCAGCAAAACAATATACACAATGACTATAATAGTGTAAATAGAAAAAACAACAATTACCAAAGGAACTGAACCCTGTGTCATTATAACAACTAGAAGCTTGGTCCTGGAAAAGTGTTGAAAAAAAATGCACCTCCCTCCCTTCTTTCAAGTGGTGGATGACTCTGGGTGGGGAACATTGCAGACTGACAGGCTTGATTGACATGGTTTCTTTTGCTTAATTTTTTTCTTTCTTTTTTCTCTTCATTGTTTCAAAGCAGCATTCATTGGGGAGGACATGAGAAAGGGATATATTTGGAAATGAAGGGAATGTAAAAACAAAAGATGCTAATGAAACATTTTTAAATGGCTCCTATCTACCAGCCCTCAGGTTTAAAAGGAGATAATGAATGAATTAAACCAAGGGAAGCATTTAAGTCCTTATTATGTGCCAGGTATGCTCACTTCGCAAATCCTAAATGTATATATATATAAATCTCTCCACATTTACATATAAATGTCTTCTATTATAGTTGTTGTTAACGAGCCTTAAAGCAGTATATATTTGTCAGCTATTAATATTGTTCATAGTACTAAAGAGGCAGCCAGGAAGATTTGAGCTCCAGTCTAGCACCTAACTCATGGTGGCTGTATGTGGGCAACTAGGTGATGCAGCGGATAGAGTGTTGGGCCTAGAGTCAGGAATAGTTGAGTTCAAATCTAGCCTTAGTCACTCTCTAGCTGTGTAACCTTGGGAAAGTAACTTCTATTTGCCTCAAGTTTCTCAACTGTAAAATGAAGAGAGTAATACCACCTGCCTTCCAGGTTGTTATGAGGAGACAACGGCAAACATAATTATTATTTTTGTCTGTATGGCCCTGGTCAACTTACTTAACCTCTCTGGGCAATTCTAAGACTGTAATTTATAGCGAAGGTGCTGCCTGTATTGGAAGACGGAGTTTATTTACTTGGCAGTTCCCTATACTAATCAAATTACAGATCCTTAACATTCCTAAACCTAAAATTAATGTCTGTGATTACCAAGGAGAACCATTTCAGACCAAGGGATGACCTAAACATTGGGTTGATTCTGTAAGTTTGATCTATAAACTTCATCTTTTGGTTGAAGAGGTGGTTCTTTCATTGGATTTGGTTCATTTCCCAGTTAGCTACAGAATACCCAATGAGCCAATATAGCAGGTAATGGATTTTTTTTCCTCCCATTAATAACTCAGCAGTTCACTATTATGGCACACTTGGGTAGTATTCATTTAAAAAAATCAAATTCCTAATGTAGCCTATTTTCTGTGTATGTATGTGTGTGTGTGTGTGTGTGTGTTTGCATGTGTGTGTTTTTCTTACCAGTGGACACACATTATTTCACACCTCTAAGTCTTCCTGTCTCTGAAGCTCTTTTTTCCATTTTAATCCTATTAATAAACCTGTCACCCAGCCTCATAGTATGTGTACTTTATCTTGACTATAAATGCTCCAGTAAATGACATGGCCCAGTCTTCTGCCACAATTTAGCTTTACTACAAAATCTCCTCTGTTTTTCAAAGAAATAGACAGTATTGGTGATTTAAATCACAGGATATTTCTTCCCCCAAATTGTTCGCCTTTTGTTTTTATGTTGTTTTGGTGGTCATATGACTTCTGACCTTTTCAGAAACGGCCCCTGTGACAATACACCATGAGTTTTTCTAAGCTCATGTTCCAGGCACAAAGTGTGTGGGCAGTGCAAGGCATATGGTGCTGAAAAAGTGCTTATTGATTAATGGTGCTATGACTGTTGGTACCTATATCTAGAAGAGGATCCTCAGTTCAGTAAAACCTTAATCAACTGAACTCTTGAAGAGCTAATTTTTTTTACAGCTCTTTAAATTTTGTCAAGGACTTTATACATTATCTCATTTGATCCTCAAAGTTCAATACTGAATCCTCTAGCAGATGGTTGGTCCAGTGGATTAAGCCCCAGGCGTGGGGTCAAGAAAACCTGAGTTTAAATCTGGCCTGAGACACTTACCAGTTAACTTTGTTTACCTCAGATTTCTCATCTGTAAAATGAACTGGAAAAGCAAGTGGCAAACCACTCCAGTATCTTTGCCAAGAAAATCCAAATAGGGTCATGAAAAGTTGGACACAACTGAAACTATTGACAAAGTTTCCTCTAAATTACTGGTCAACACTTCCACCTGTCTTCTTTCACTTGTATTTTAGGGGAAAGTTGCAAAGTATAGAGGAAAAAGAGACTTTAGAGCTACAATTTTGGCAAAGGATTTAGGGTAGAGGAATGGAAAGAGTGCTGGATTTCAAAAGATTTCAGGCTGTCTCCTCACTTTGCCACTATCTGTATGACCTTGGACAAATCACTTTATTTCTCTGGGCCTCAGTTTCCTCATTTGCAAAATGAGAGAATTAGATGATCTCTAATGTGGAGACTCTGGCTTAGGACCATCCAGTATGCAGTGTGCCCTCATCAAAGAAGATGCTGTGCTCTATGAACAAAGCAAAACTGAAGTAGCTCAAAAGAAATGGGAGATATGCAGATTTAGAGAGTCCACCCCAAATGTTCACATGGATTATTTGTGCCTTCCATGCGGTAGAGCATTCCAAGCTCATATTCGTCTGCTCACCCACAGTTGGAGGCTGTAACTCGACTCTAACATAGTAGTGACATTTTGTTCCTCTTCAAGAATGAAGGATGATAATCAATGTTCCCTCCATCTCATAATGCTAAAAACCTATAAATTTTTATAATATGATTTGTGTTTTTAAATTAACATTTTATTTTTTCTCCATCCTACCTCCTTTTCAAATGAAAAAACAAAGCCCTTGTAATGAATATGCATAATCAAGCAATAAAAATTCTTGTATTGGTCACATCTCAAAAATATATGTCTTATTTTGTACCTGGAACTCAACACCTTTGTAGGAAGTTGGATAGTATTCTTCATCACTGGTTCTCTGCAGCTGTGACTGGTCATTGTGGTGATATTAGTTCTTAACCTTTCAAAGTTTTTTTTTTTTCAGAAATATTGGTATTCTTGTATAAATTGTTTTCCTGGTTCTTCTCAGTTCAAACTCTTCAGTTCATACAAAGCTTCATAGATTTCTTTGAAATAGTTCCTTTTGCTATTTTCTTATGGGTCAATAATATCCTATTAAATTCATAAAACATAATTTGTTCAGCCACTCTCAATCAAGAGGTGTTCTTAACTTCGAATTCTTTGCAAAAACCTGTGAAATTAAAATTAAATTATGAAATTAAAATTAACATCTTGAGGGGTTTGTATATGTATGTATGTATGTTTATATGTATACGCATATATTTTCATTCCTGAATGAAATTTAAGTTCTTTGAATCATGGGCCTACTTCAAATTTGTACATATTCATTACCACAATATTTTTTCACTTTCAATTTCTATATCTATCCTTCCAAAGTCCTCTTACTCTGTGTAATTTGTGTAAATCATATGTGTGTATATGTATACATACACATATATATGCACATGGTGTGTGTTTATGTGTGTATATAACCTAAGTTATATACAGTCAGTAAAACCTTAATCAACTGAACTCTTGAAAAGCTAATTTTTTTTATAGCACTTTAAGTTTTGTCAAGGACTTTACACATTATCTCATTTAGTCCTCACAACAACTCTAAGTCCAACACTGAATCCTCTAGAGGTGGTCCAGTGGACTGAGCCCTGGGCATGGAGTCAGGAAAACCTGAGTTTAAATCTGGCCGGAGACACTTACCAGTTCTGCAACCCTGAGCAAGTCACTTAACCTTGTTTACCTCAGATTTCTCACCTGACAAAACATAAGTTCCCTGAGGGCAGGGGCTACTTCATAATTTTCTTTGTATCCCCAGTGTCTAGCATATAATAGGTGCTTTATAAAACATTTCTGATTAGTTATGAATCTGTTTTACCTCTATACTCACACGGCCACTCTTCTCATTCAGGTTCTTGTCACCTGTCTCCAGGACAATTGCAGTGTCATCCCTGACACAAGTCTCTCTCCTCTCCAATCTATCCTCCTCAGAGATGCTAACCAGTTACTCCTAAGACACAGGTCCTGACAAGTCACTCCACAGCTCAAAGATTTTCAGTGGCTTCCTCTTGACTATAGGTGGAAATATAAAATCTCCCCCTTTTAAAAACTTTTCTAGACTTTCACATTACTCCCCTGAAAACACTCCATGGTCTAGTCAAAGCTGCCTATTTAGTTTCCCCACACACAGCATTCTATCTCCCTCTCTCTGCATAGATTTTCCTACAGATCTGGAATAGGCTGCCTACTCACCTTCATTTCTTAGATCCGTTGGCTTCCTTCAATGAACTTAATTCAGGTGCTGCATCCTTTGGGAAGCCTTTTCTGATTCCCCCAATCCACCCACTCTTGCCTCCTAGAAATCGGTGCTCTCTCTCCCTCCTATGGCTTCTTTCTCTCCTGAAATTATCTTGTATGGTTCAGTGCCACAGCGGAAGAAATCCTGAACCTGGAATCAGGAAGCCTTGACTTCAAATCCAGCCTCAGACACTTACTAGTCGGGTTTACCTGTCTAGTTATTAGTGACCCTGGGCAAGTCACTTAGCCTCTGTCTCAGTTTCAATTTCTTTATTCAAAAAATGGGACAATAATGGCACCTATCCATAGGGTTGTGAGGATCAATTGAGATAAAATGTGTAGAATGATTTGTAAACCTTAAGATGTTATACGAATGCTATTTTATGATGTTATTTATTGTTATAATATATATCACATATAATATCACACATTAAAATATATAATAATATATAGTGATATACATATTATATGTTATATGTATATCACATTATCACTATATGATAATATATTGTATATTATGTTATACTGTATATACTATATATATTGT
>JAQQSK010009705.1:0-12975 GCA_028658325.1 Potorous gilbertii | reverse complement strand
TCTGGGGGGCAACTTGGTGGTGCAATAGATGGAGTGCTGGACCTGGAGTCAAGAAGATTCATCTTCCCGAGTTCAAATCTGGCCTCAGACACTTACTAGCTGTGTGACCCTAGGCAAGTCACTTAACCCTGTTTTAACCTTAAGCCCTCAGTTTTCTCATCTGTAAAATGAGCTAGAGAAAGAAGTGGCAAACCACTCCAATATCTTTGCCAATAAAACCCCAAATGGAGTCTTGAAGAGTCAGTCATGACTAAAATGACTAAATAAAATGTTTATTTAATTGAATTGAAATTAATAGTTGACTCTGAAAGACTTTTAAAAAGCTTCTTAGACACAAAGGTTAGTTTCCAGACCTTAAGGACAGGGGGATGAGGGATGAGGGAGACCTTCCTAACAAGCCTTTCATCCTTGCCTTGGCTCTGGGACTCTGGTCAGGAGTGGTGACCCTTTGAGCAGAACAATAAGATTTGGACCTGGCAGGGACCATAGGGATCTGTGCTAGTCCCCTTGTTTTACAAAAGAGGAAAAAGGGAGGACTTGCCTAAGGTCGCATAGGCTGCATATAACCAAGCCAGAACAAGACTCTAGTTACTCTGACATCAAATTGCCCATTCTTGCTGTTGTGCTGCCCTTGGTCTGGTCCCTGAAAAGACTGAATGCAATGGAGAACAAAAGTGAGGGGCAGCTGGACTGTTAGAATAGGAATATTGGATCTAGAACCAGTGGACCTGGGTTCAAATCCTGGTTCTGCTACTCAGTACCAGTAAACCCTTGAGGGGGTCACTTTGGTAATAACAGATGTCTCTATGCTATAAAACCTTCAAGGTGATTTATATATAGTCTCTCATTTGAACTTAATTTCCTGGAGCTCATTTTCTTCCCCTGCAGTGTGAGGGAATAGGAGGGGTCTTAGCAGGATCTGATATCTAAGGTTTCTTCCAGCTCTAAAAACCTATAAGTTATAATTTGATGATTTCTGGGACCCTTGGTTTCTTCCTTGGTCTCCCCTCAGCCTGACTCTCTCTCCTTGTGCTTCTGTGTCCTTTCTGCTTCCCCAAAGTGCTGCATAGACAACTTTGAAGAGATAGTCAAGCTTCTGCTGAGCCATGGGGCCAACGTCAATGCCAAGGACAATGAGCTGTGGACGCCCCTGCATGCTGCTGCCACTTGCGGCCACATCAACCTGGTGAAAATCCTCATTCAATAGTAGGTGGCTCTTTTGTCTCTGTCTGATTCCTTTTGAGTATTTCCTTTCCTCCAGAGGTGTGTGACATTGAGCTCTTGGGCTATAAATTGGTCGGAGGGTGGTGGCTTAGAGTGGGGAGGACAGAGGGATTAGCCACTCCACGGCTCCCATTTTCTGGAAATGGGAGAAAGCCAGATTGCACCATTACTAGAAGGATGCTGGTGTGTGTGTGTGTGTGTGTGTGTGTGTGTGTTTGTGGACTGAGAGCTGACCTACATTCTTTCCTGAGGGAAGCCCTGGCCAGGGCAGTGCTGGCATTCTGGTAGCTCAAGCTCATGATAACTGGAAGATCAAGGGAAAGAATAGTTAGCACCCTAAAGAGAGTGCTTCCTTTTTATGAAGATTTAGAAGACATAGGTTTGAACCCTAGATCTGTTACTTGCTTATTGTATGGACTTGGGCATGTCTGGGGCTCTCTGACCTCAGTTTTCTTCCTTCATAAAATGACAAGGTTGAACTTGATGTCCTCTTAGGTCACCTCCAACTATGGATCTGCGATCCTCTGACCTCATGATTAAATGATATCTGAGGCCCTGTCCAGCTTGAGCATTCTGTGATTCTGATGGAATGATAAAATAAGAGAGCAGGCTTTGAGCCTTTTTTTCCCTTCTCACCTGAGATGATCAAGCTTAGTGATTGTAAAGTAACATTGAGACTCAGAAGAAAGGTGTGATGTGTGCCTGGGGGTGTGGTTTAGTGTTACTGTTTTTGGTCTTGTAGTTTGCAGACTCCAGAGATTTAGGATAGAGTGTTTTTATAGCAACAACAGATTGTCTTGTTGAAGGCATTGATCATTCCTTACCTGTTTTTACCGATGCCCAGTATGATGTCCCTTTTTGGTATTGATAGTGAGATCCTATTTGAAAAAAAACTGGGCAACAGCAGGCACCCCAGTATACTATGTATAAGTTATTGAGTATGAACTTCACCAGTTAGCCAGGCAGAACTTGTACATGCAATGACTGTTTTTGGTTCCCTTCTAAAAAGAGTTTGGTGTCAACTACCTTTGGGGTTCATCCATTGAAAGGCTTGTGTTATGTTATGAAACAGACGAAATTGAAAGAGTCCCAGATTTGGAGATCTGTGTTGGAGTTCCAGCTGCCATCTTAAGCAAGTCACTTTCCTTCTTTGGGCCTCAGTTTCCTTAACTGTTAAATGAGAGAACTAATAATTCCTTGCTGGTGAAGCTGTGAATTAGCTCAGCTGTTCTGGGAAACAATTTGGAATTAAGTAAAAAAAGTTGCTAAGCATCCAGACCCTTTGATTCAGTAATCTCAGTGTTGTATTTATGCTTCAAGGACATCATGACAGAGAGAAAGGTCCTGTATATGTAAAAATATTCACGGCAGTATTAATTGCAATAACAAAAAACTGCAAGCAACCTATATGCTCAGCTATTGGAGAATGACTGACCAAACTGTGCAATTAAATATTACTCTACCATCAGGAATGATGACTATGAAGAATTCAAACATGGAGAAACATGTATGAACTGACACAGAATGAAGTAAGCCATATCAGAAGAATAATATATACACAATGACTAAAATTATAGAGGTGAAAATAGCTCCAAGAAGCAACAAAATTTAGGTTGAATATGAGGTCCTGTGTTGATAACAAATTACTAAAGTTAAAACAATGCCATTCCTTTCTGTTACCAAATAGCAAATTACAAAAATGACATGGTCTGTCAGTCAAAATCACTTTATTAGAAAGTTTTGTTTAGCTTTCTATAGGAAGATGCAATGGGACGAGTGTATTTTTTTTTAATTGAGAAGTGATTATAAGCTCCTTGAGGACAGAGATTGTCTTATATCTCTTTTTATATTTCCAGCACTTATCACAGTACCTGGAACATAGTAGATAATACATGTTATTGATTTACTGAGGTATCAAAATAAAATGGATCAATACAAAGTGTATCTAATGAGGGGGTTGGGTTAAGACCTTTTCAGCTATAAAATCTTACCCTGTGAAACTGGAAGCTTCTGACAGTTTATGTGTCCCAACATTTGTGACTCATTCTCCCCACCCCCTGTCATTTTTCCTTGTGGTATTGTTGCAAGTGGATGTTTCACCAGCACTGGAATGATTTAGAGTGGTTATTCCAGAGAAGTATTGTAGTCATTATGCAGAGATTTCAGTTTCATAACCACAGTCAACAGCTTGGTGAAAAACATTACTACTAGCATTACAGAGCTGTAGCTGTATCTCAATACTCATATATTTATCTCACCGTAGGAGAGATGGTATGGTGTAACAGAAAAAAAAGTGGGGGTAGTGGTTTGGACTTGGAGTGAGGAGACCTGATTTCTATCCCTAGTTCTGATGCTTACTAGTTCCACAACCATGATCAAGTCACTTCATTCTCTCTATGATTCAGTTTTTTCATTTGTGAAGTAGACATAATAATACTTGTATCGGCTATCTCATAGAGTTTGGCAGTAAAAGTGCTTTGTAAATTCTAAATACATGGAAATGTGAGTTATCATAGATGGTGACACTATACCTTGTTTGTGGAAGTCAATGCCTCTTGATTAACCCATATTTGACATTTTTAACTGTCCAAGGCGAAGCTACTCAAGTCTTGTCACTACAGGTCTAAGAATATAATATATAGTCCATGACACATGATCTTGCTAGCAGTATCAGAAGAAGAAAGGAAATACTTGCTTCTGAGTACCTTCAGATGATTTTAGACCCTGCCAGGAAGGCTGATACTCTATTTATAGATGCAAGTATGCATATTTTGTGAGCACAGTGGTATTTAAACTCCTCCAGGATACCCAGGGACTGCTCAGGAACTGTCCATGGTAGACAGTTTTCTTTCCTCTCACTAATGCCTTGAATGCGTAATTCCAAGTGCAGTTGGAATAACACCTGAACACTTCTTCAAAGCTCCCTAACCATTAATCTTCAAAAACACATACAAATGCAAGAGATTATGGTGGAGATGGTGATATATCTTATACGTACTCAATTATTTACATGTTGTCATCTCCACCAGAATGTGTGCTCCTTGAAGCCAGCTACTATTTCTACCTATTTTCTTCTCCCCAGGTTTTAGCACAGTATCTGTCACATAGTAAAAACAATAAATATTCTTATTCATTAGTTGGTTGACTTTTATTCTCATGCTACTTAAAGAAGTAATGATTTGTTTTATGTGGATGCTTTCTCTATTTAATCAATCAGCGAGCTTTGATTAAGTGCTTACTGTATACCAAATACTATGATAGGCACTTGGGATGCAAAGAAAAAAAGAGAACAATCCTATTTTCAAGGAGCTAATGTTATAATAAAGAATGCAACTTCTCTTCATACCTTAACATTCTTCATGAATTGCTATAGTTGAAAAAAATCTCTAGATAGCTAACCTTTTGGTGATGATTTATGAAACTGACTATATGTTTTCTAATGACTGATGCATCGCGCACTACCAAGCCCATACTTAAACATGTCCAGCTCTGTAAGTCCTTCCAGAGCTTGGACTCTACTGGTAGGGCCTTTATGAACCCTGGTCTCCTTCATGTCAAAATGAGGCATCAAAAGAGAATCTCCATGTTACAGACTGGAAAATAACACTGGATCTGTCAGGGCTGAGAGAAATAGAGTCCAAGATGGGCACAGGATGTGAACTCCATGCTGCTTTTTAACCAGAAGATGTTTGGAAGTATTAATCTAAGAATCTACTCACAGTCAATTGAGAAGTAGAATCTAGAATCCAAAGTTTTTCTGAGAGATACGGAGAAACAGCTAGAACTTGACCTCGTGTCCTTTAGAGTTGCAACTCTGTGCTTTAGTTTGGCCAGCATGTAGAATCCCAGAGCCAGAAGGACCTGTCAGCTCAGAGAGGCATAACCCTCGAGTTGCTACAGACACTTAACAGCAGAATGAGCAAAAAAATGGGGCAGATGTCACATAGACAAGAGGATGATGAATGGCTCCAGTATACACCTGGGCAAGTTGGATCTGTTCTCACACACACCTGTCACAAGGCCTGAATGGACCTGGGTGTGTGTGTGTGTGTGTGTGTGTGTGTGTGTAGGTGCAGGGGCTGTGGCTGCCTGCAAATCAGCTGTTGAACCTGATCCATCCATTCAAGTTTATGTCATCTGTGCTGCCAAATTAACCTTTCTCAAACATCACTTTTTAAAAATAAACTATATTGATGCCTTTTGTTTTACTACATTATCATTTTCTGGGTAGATCCTGTCCCTTTTCTACTCCTTTGTAACAAAGCTATATTAAACAATGGGTGCCATGTTCTGCTCTGCCCAGGGGAGGGAGGCATGTTTCCTTGTCTCTTCTCCAAAACCTCTATTGATTTTTTAATTACTCAGAGTTCTGCTTTCTTTGGGTGATCTTTTCATTTACATTAGTAGCAGTCCTTGCATATTTTGTCAACTATCATTTGACCAAGATTCTTGGGTGGTCATTTCATGCACACAAAATTTAGAGTTGGGAGTGGCCTTAGGTATTATCTAATGTGATCCTTTCATTTTTAGATGAGGTAACTGAGGCCCAGAGAGAGGAGATACTCTGCTCAGTGTCACCTAAGTAGGCAAGCAGAAGAGCTGGGATTTGGTTTTAGGTCTTCTGCCTCCATATCTAATGCTCATTCTGCCTTACCATAATTTGATCCAAACTCTTCAGCTTTTCCAACCTGATCCCATTATACCTCTTCACCTTTATCTCCTACTGTTCCCCTCTGTTGCAGTCAGGCACTCTATTTCTTCCATAGTCTAGCTGAACATTAGTGCAATAAATAGGGCAGGGAGACCAAGGATTTGTTTCAGAGCGCTAAAACATAGAGGATATCAATTGTAGCTTCCCTAAGTTTGCTTTCACCCCTGGAGGTTGTACCCCTGGAATCTAAGCCACTTCCTGCTCTTCTTGAGTAAGATGGAATCTGATGATAAATCTGATGATACTCCAAAGTGTGCTTCCTTCACATAGCCCAGGTGATCATTTCTCATATGAACTTTCCCACCCCCAGCTACCCCTGCTCTGCCCCAAGCACAAAAGTTCTTAGTTATTTATAATCATGAGTACAAAGATGCTTCACTGAAGGGTGGTAGACTGGAGGGTGGCCTGCCTAGGGAAGGTGTTGGAGACAATTAAATTGGCTATTGGTCTGCATGTGCTGAGTGGAATAAAGGAAAAATCTAGTGGAGAGCTTGGTCCCTACCCATTTTTATAGGTGTTAGTAACCAAATCTATGAAATGTCAGAGTCACTAGGCTCAGGCAAGCATTATAAAAATCATTTCAGAGACAAAGATAAAAGAATGATGATAACCATTTAAAGAGGATGCCTTATAGCCTCATTTTGGCTGCTGAGAGACCCTCAGTCAGCCACAGCTATTTCCCAGGGCAGAGGAAAGTCTAGAGGGTAGAAAGCTGTCGATCATAGGGAGTTTCCAGTCAGCCTTCTGATAGCTTTTAAATGAGCCATTCTTGTAGAATCTGCTTACCTGAATCTGAAGTGAAGTTGGAGGAAAGGAAGCAGAGGCACTCTTAAAAGGAAGACTGAGTCTTTCCTGCATAGTTCTCAAAATGTGGTCCTTACATGAAATTTTCTTTTTTTACAGTGGGGCAGATTTGCTTGCAGTCAACTCAGATGGAAACATGCCCTATGACCTCTGTGAAGATGAACCAACCCTCGATGTGATTGAGACATGCATGGCATATCAGGGTGAGAAGTAGGGAGTTGCTGAAATATTTCTCCTCTCTTGTGTGTATTGGGTTGGGGGGGTGTGGTACAAGGTGGAGAGAAATGTGTATAAAATAGCAGTAAGACTAGAATTGATCTCAGGGCCTGACGGAAGCACCAAACTATTTCTGATTGTGTATGTGACTATAATTGTGTCTATGCCTATTTCTCCGTGTGTGTGTGTGTGTGTGTGTGTGTGTGTGTCTGTGAGAGAGAGAGAGAGAGAGAGAGAAGGAGAGAGAGAGAGTCCTTAAGATGAAAAACAGTATTTATATACCAAAAATTCTAAACCAAATTGATGAAGAGCACAGAACTAGGAAACTTGGGTTCTAATCCCACTTGACTCTTTCAGTGACCCTTTAGGACTCTGAACAAGCAAATTAAACTTTCTAAGCCTCTGTTTTCTTATCTGTAAGGTGAGGATAATGATCCCTGTGCTGTCTACTTCTCAGGGCTTTTGTCCGGCTGTGAGAGTGATAAAAGGCATGAAAATCCTATGAAAAGTGAACTCAAGGCATTGTTAGATTGGATATTTACAAATCAGTGCTCATAATACCAGTGACAAGAGAAGACTCTATCAGGGGTGGGACACCTGTGGCCCTCTAGGTCCTCCAATGTCGCCTTTTGATTGAGTCCAAGTTTGACGGAACAAATCCTTTTATTAAGGGGATTTGTTCTGTGAAATTTGGATTCAGTCAAAGGGTCACATGAGGGCCTGGAGTGCCACATGTGACCTCAAGGCCACAGATTCCTCACCCCGGTCTAGACTATTGTCATTTCTTACTTGTTCTCCAAGTAGGTTGATTTGCATATAGTAGCCAGGATTTACCTGATTTGCTCTTTAAAATTCTTTTAACCAACCCCAAATATGATCAGCGTGCCCAAATGAAAAATAAAACAGCAAAAGAGAATTATGCATAAGATTGCAAATCTGTATTACCCATAAATTGCTTTTCTTTTTATGTGCATTGGTAGTTTCAACGTGTTCTTTTCAAAGCTGACCTGCTTGTCTGTGTTTCCTACTGACCTTCGTTTTTTTTCCCTTCTATGCATTTTTGCATGCTTAAGTGCTCTTTTCTTACTTTTCTTCTTTCTTTTGATTTTGGTGCCCAATTGTTACTCCCTTGTTCCCCTTTAAGACCCCCATGCCTGATTGAAAGAATGAAAAAAAAAACCCTTGGGTCAAATACGGGTGAAGAAGCAAAACAGATCCTCATATTGGTCATATCCAAAAATCTGTGTCTCATTCTGCCGTCTGAGTCCCTCGCCCCTCGACAGGAGATGGTCAGCATTCTTCATCACTGGTCCTCCAGCATCATGGTTGGTCATTGCATCAATCAAAATTCTAAAGAATTTCAGAATTGTTCATTTTTACAATGTTGTGATTGTATAAATTGTTCTCCTGCTTCTGCTCACTTCAGGCTGCAAAATTTCATGTCAGTTTTTCCAGGTTTCTCTGAAATTGTCCTTTTCATTTTTTTTCAGTCTAATAATATTCCATTACATTCATATGCCATAGTTTGTTCAGCCATTCCCTCCTTGATACATGTCCTTTAGTTTCTGGTTCTTTGCTACCACAAAAAGATCTGCTACAAATATTATTATACATGAGTCTTCTCTCTCTCTCTCTTTCTCTCTCTCTCTCTCTCTCTCTCTCTCTCTCTCTCTCTCTCTCTCTCTCTCTCTTCCCTCTCTCCCTCCCTCCCTCCCTCCTTCCCTCCCTGATAATGGTATCACTGAGTCAAAAGATGTAGAAAGTTTAGTGACCTCTGGAGGCTAGTGCTATTTTTTCCATAAGAGCAGGACCAATTCACAGCTCCACCAACATCAAATTAGTGTATCTGTACCACCTCATCCCCAGCTCCTTCAATAATTGTCACTTTCCTTTTTTGTCTTTCATTTCTTTTTGCCAGTCTGATGGAAATTAGGTAGAATCTGGGAACTTTTTTTATACGTGTGTTGTTGATTTACTTTCTCAGGCATCACTCAAGAGAAAATCAACGAGATGCGAGCAGCTCCTGAACAACAGATGATCACCGACATCCACTGTATGATTGCCGCAGGTCAGGACCTGGACTGGACTGATGCTCAAGGAGCCACTCTGGTGAGCAGATTTGTTTCAACCCAAGTCGAAGCCCCATCTGTCTCTACTAGTGGCAGTCCTGGCCTGGGGCCATCAGGATCCTGAATACTACAGCCCATGCCAGCCTCGATGGCTTGTGCTAGGGCCATACATAACAGGAGCATTTTGTAATGTGAGATGAACCCTACGCAGATACAAAGCATTTTACAAGCCCTGCTCTCAGCAGGGAGGCCAAAAATAGTCTTAGGTTGTGTGACTTCGGTTGGGTTCAGTTACGAATCCATGGAATATTGCATCTGGAAGGAAGTTCAGAGGTCTTGTGGTCCAGTTTCCTGATGCTATAGATGAGGGAAACTGGGGCCCAGAGAAGGGACATAACGTAACTAAAGTCACACAGCTAATTAATTTGTGGCAAAGCTACATCTAGACCCAAGACTTTCTGACTTTTGGAGTGGTTCCCATTCCACAATAGCATCCTGCTTCTCCTTGACCTATGCTTCAGTTTCCTTATGGGTCTGAGTGAGAATCCCAACATGAGGATGAACCTTGGGAAAGTCATTCCCTCTCTTGGTGCTTCTGTCTCCTCATCTGTAAGATGAGAGGATTGTATTCTCTTCCAGTTATTAATCCTATTGTCCTCCTTCTTTCCTTCACATGGTAGGTGTGAAGGTCAGATAGGATAATTGAAATGAAAGGACTTTGAAAGGTCTGATGCCCAGGCAGGGAGGTTGTTGGCACTGTGGGGTAGTCTCTGCCCACATAAGAGAATCTCCAGTCACACTGGGCTTTGTAGTGTTTGCTGGCATTAGGCTGTGTAGAAGCCCTTTCTCTGAGCTCACAGGGAATACCAGTCCAAACCGCCACAGCATCTCCTCCCACAGTGTGAACTATTCAGTCAGCCATTCTGTCTCATCTCAGCAACTAACATGAAAACTATGAAGCTGCTGGGTGAGAGACATGCTGAATCAACAAACAACAAATACTTATTAAACATTCTTATGTGTGAGATGCTAAGCTGGGTCCTGAATGAATGAAAAAAGAATTTATTAAGTGCTTACTATGCACCAAGAACTGTGCTTTGTCCTTTGAATGCAAATTGAAAGTTGAGACAGTCCCCCCTCTGAAAAAGCTCACACTAGCTGGGTCGAGACAACACAAGAGCGTTCAGATGTAGAGGGGAAGGAAAAGGGCCAAGAGTTCTAAGAGTCTAGCAGCAGGGGGAATGACAAGGTCTAGGAGTCCTTAGGATATGTTAGCAGCTCAGAGGGCAGTGCTCAGCAGTCTGGAGGGAACAGCAGCAAAGCCAAGAGTGAGGTCCAGAGGACCTCAAGACTCAATGACAAGGCAGATGGTAAGGCTTGGAGATTCTCCATCTGACTGAAAGGATTGTAGTTATCCAAATGGTGGGAGCAGCTATGTCTGTTCCACTGGTTGGGACCTTGCCCACTGCTATTCGGAAAGGGTGAGCGGTCCTCAAGTTCTGAGTGGAACAGGGATTCTGAGTTCCTTCTCACAGATATGGGATCAGTGAGGTCAGTGATTAGCCAGAAAGGGGAATAGGACATTGACAGGAGAGAAGAGGACCCTATGGCACTTTCTTCACCAGGCTCTCCAGCACATTAATGGGCTGTAGGATAGGGGAACCACTCTATCCCCATCACTGCTGACAGGGTAAGGATACAAAGATACATATATCACAGACTCTGTCCTTAAGACACTTCCAGTCCATTGCGGGAAATGTGAGGAGAAACATGTCAGAATAGTTCATATTTCAGTATTCAAAAACTGCGATTTATCAATGACACAAAGGTGAACTCCTCCAGGCCTTAGTAGAAAATTCCCTGAGTTTCTGTTGGCCAAACATTCCATCTAGTCAATTTAGTGATCACCTCTCTATTTGCCAATGCTGGTCATCAGATGACACACACATAATCTTTTGTTAGGCTCACTATTGGAAGCTTTTTGGCCTTGATAGCATTTTCCAGAACATGTGTTCTACTGACAGACCCTTAACTACTATAATTGCATCAGTGGAAAACACATTTAGGGGAAGGCAGGTGTGATAATGATAAAGACCTACAAGTGAGTTGTGTTTAGAGAGGAGTGGTGCTTCCTCCAGAAAGACCAGCCGTTGGACCCAGGAGAAGAGCACCAGAGCATAAGACCCTGCAATGATAATCCAGGACTTGTCCCATGAATTGCCACAATTCAAAGAAAGATATTGGGAATGGCAATCCTTCAGGGAGGAAATATATCTTCCCTCCAGTGCAGATGTTGGCATCCTGACATCAAGTCCCATTTGCTCCATACTAGCTGACCATTGACCATAAAGCTTCACAGTGGAGCTTTATAGGAGGATTGTGATATAACTGTATTACAATGATATTTCTTCCCAATGAGGGAATTAGCTAAGACTCTGCCTTACATCCCTTTGTGCAGGCTGGCTCTCACCTTCGTGCTTGGTCCAGCTCACATCTGTTCTTATCTCTTGCTCTGAGCAGAGACAACAGAAACTTTTATTCCGCATGGTTATGGTTGCCTCTAGTACCCAGTGCTCCATTACACAGTCCAGGATCTGATTCTTGCTACCCTCCCCCTAGTCTCCCAGTGCTTTTTCCTGCCTCCTAATATCTGGCTCTGATTCCCAGTGATGAGTCATTTTGTTCTGGCTCTGACCTCTGCCATCTGGCCATTCATTGCCTGCAACTCTGACATCCCATACTTGGGTTTTAATACCTATGACCTGGTTCCTCTACCCCTGGGGCCTGAGAATTCTATTCTTGACTTTCATTGGAGTTTCTGATCCCCATTCACTAATATCTTGAGGCCAGTATTGGCTCACCATACCACCTCTTTCTGGTATGTGTTTATGTCTGATGAGGAATTAGGATCATAAGGTTTAAAGTTAGAAGATCGAACTAGTGTAGTGAAACACCTTAATTTCATAAACAAAGAAATTGACAAGTGAATTCCCTAGAGAAAAGAAGTGAATTCCGAACATTTATGTAGGTATTAAGTTGCAGAGCTGGGATTTGAACTCAGGTCCTTTAATTCCAAATCCAGTACCATTTCTCATATATCATGTTACCTCCTGGCCATCTCCTTGGAACATTTCCTGCTTGTCCATCAATCCATTCCTCTTCCAAATTCTCAAACTCTATACCCAGCATGTGCCCCTTGAATCTATTTCTGACTATGCCCTTTGTCTGGATTCAAATCTCAGATGTGAGACCTGACTTACCTTCCTGGTCCTGGTAGTCTAGCCCACTTCCTGACTTGTCTGGTATTACATACACTCTACATTTTTGATGATCATCATCGCTATGTGTATCACTTCCACACCTTGAGCCTTGATATCTACCAACTTTGTTGGTTTGCCTTAGCCCCATTCCCTTTCCATAGACTTGTGTCTTAGTTAATATTCCAACGTTGATTATTATTGACTCTGCCACAGTTTGAAATCTGGTGTTGAACCCAGATCAAGTATTCTTATGGCACTTTGTGGTTCATCCTTTGTTTTCAAAGAGGACCAATGACATGAAGGGGTGATGACTTGCACATGAATTGGACTCCAGTGAGGCAGAGTTGTACAGTTGTGAGCTTCTACCTGAGTCCTCTGAAGTCTAGACAAAAGTCAAGACAACTGGTGATGACCCAGGAAGCAGTGGATGATCTTGGTATTTTTGATGCTTGACCAAGCTCTAAGTGCTCCACAGTATTTGTTTTATCTGCTTTCAGGGGAAGTCTTCTCAAACTTGGTGTATTGGCATTTTATTAGCATGTTTAGTATGATTTGGTTCTAGAATTAGCTAATTTATCTTATAGATTATTTTCTTTCAAAGGGAATAAAGAACTTTAGCTCACCTTGTGGCAGGATCCCCTGTGCACTAAATGGCCCATAATCTTTGACACTTTGACTTGATTTTCAGCTA
>JAQQSK010009704.1:0-12975 GCA_028658325.1 Potorous gilbertii | reverse complement strand
AAAGCAGATCTAAGAACCTGTACAGCAGTCCCTCCTGTATATGCTATGGTCTTTGCTGTTACATTTACACAGAAAGATGATAGCTGTAACTCAAAAAATTTATCACTATCAGTATAGATAGAAGGAATATACTTAGACATGGGGTATGGGTATAAGGTGAATATAAGGGAATTACATAAAAAAGGGATGAGAAAGAGGAGTACAATAGGTGGAGAAGAAAGGGAGAGGTAGAATAGGGTAAATCATCTCACATGAAGAGGCAAGAAAGACCTATTCCAGTGGAGAAGAAGATTGAAGGGTGGGAGCTGGGCATTGTATTGGTTCATAGAGGGAATAATATATACAACCAGTTGAATATAGAAATCTATTTTACCTGCAAGGGACATAGGAGGGGAAGAGAGCAAATAAAGGGGGTGGGTAGGGACTGATAGAAGGCAGGATACATCAGAAGAGATGGTAGATAGAAGCAAAACACTGGTGAAGAGGAAAAGGTGAAGTGAGAAAGAGGACAAATAGGATGGAGGGAAATACACTGGTAGTAATCATAACTGTGAATGTGAATGGGATGAACTCTCCCATAAAATGGAAGTGAAAAGGAGAGTGGATGAAAAACCAGAATCCTATGTTGCTTACAAGAAACACACTTGAAGCAGAGAGATACACATGGAGTAAAAGGTAAGGGGCTGGAGCAGAATCTATTATGCTGTGACTGAAGTAATAAAAAAAAATCAGGGGTTGCAATATTGATATTAGACAAAAATAGATCTAATTAAAAGAAATAAGGAAAGATACTCCATTTTGCTAAGAGGCACCATAGACAATGAAGCAATCAGATTAGAAGAGCAAGGAATAATCTACCAGTCAGATCTATGAGGAGGGGAAGAATTCATAGCCAAACAAGAGATAGTGAGCATTACAAAATGTAGAAGAGATAATTTTCATCACATTAAATTGAAATTGAAATTAAATTAAGTTGAAAAGTTTTTGTAAAAATGAAACCAGTGCAGCCAAGATTAGAAGGAAAGCAGAAGGCTTGGAAACAATCTCTATAGCAAGTATCTCTGACAAATGACTCATTTCTCAAATACATAGTGAACTGAGTCAAATTTATGAGAATACAAACCATTCCCCAGTTGATAAATGGTCAAAGGATATGAACAAGTAGTTTTCAGAAGAAGAAATCAATTAGGCATACAAAGTACTCTAAATCACTTTTGATTAGAGAAATGCACATTAAAACAAGTACCACTTCACACCAAATTGGGAAATATGACAAAAAAGAGGAAAAGGATAAGTGTTAGAGAGGATCTGGGAAAATTGGGGCAATAATATACTATTGTTGGAGTTGTGAATTGATCTAACCATTCTGGAGAGCAATTTGGAAATATGCCCAAAGGATAACAAAGCTGTGCATACCCTTAGATCCAGCAATACCTCTAAAAGGTCTGTATCCCAAAGAGATCATAAAAATGGGAAAGGGACCTACATGTGCAAAAGTATTTATAGCAGCCCTATTCATTGGGGCAAAATATTGGAAATTGAGAGAATGTCTATCAGTTGGGGAATGGTTGAACAAGCTGTGGGTTATGAATGTAATTGAATAACATGGTTCAATATGAAATGATGAACAGACAGATTTCAGAAAAACTTAGGAAGACTTGTACAAACTGATGCAATGTGAGCTAAGCAGAACCAGGAAAGCATTGTACATAGTATTAGCAACATTGTCTGATGCTGGAGGACAAAGGAAAATACTATCCATATCCAGATAAAGAACTAATGGACTCTGAATACAGAACGAAGCATATTTTTTCTCTTATTATTCTTTCTTACACTTTTTCCCCTTTTGATCTGTTCCTTCTTATACAACTGTGACAAATATGGAAATATGTTTTACATGATAGCAAATGTAGAAGCTATATTAAATTGCTTACCATTTTTAGAAGAGGAGAGTGGAGATAGGGAGAAAAAAATGAAACTCAAAATCTTGTAAAAATGAATGCTAAAAATTTTCTTGATATGCAATAGGGAAAAATTTAAAAAGAAATATTTAAAGCCAAAACCAAAAATCCTTCTCTAAGATCTGCCTTCAGAATTAGTTCATGAGCCAGCAGTCATTCAACACCATCAATGTTATTACTTTATAATTATTTTTAATATATATATATAAAATTAAATTTTATCCTGTGCAACATTTCGACATGAAACTATGTGATTAAATTTGATCAACCATAAAGTTCATCAGGTTGAACTCTAAATTACTTTTTATATGTTCCTATACTGCTAACCCTAAAGGAAAAAAATTCACTTTTAAATGATGAAAATTTAACATTAGTGGATATTACAAAAGAACAAGACTCAAACTAAAAGCAACTCCACAATCTTCTAAAAGTGTATAGTTTTTCAAGGAATGATTTGGAAGTGGTATGGTCAGATCATCTTGTATATAGGAATTGTAGCATATATTGAAAGAATTTGCCATAACTTCATAGTTCTAACTCCAAAGTACAGTTACAACAAAGCTATTTGATTATATGCTTATATCTTGGTGGATTTGCGATCTTATCAGTGTATGTATGAATGAATGCAAAAAATTACTAAGCACTTACAAATGTGCTTAGTACTGAGGATGCAAAAGTAAAAGAGTTGCTATTCTCAAGTAACATACTATAATCAAGAAGACAATATGGTATGGAAGATTTCAGCAGTAAGTTAGATAAAAAGTTCCTATGGCCCTTAGAGTTAGTAGTAAAGCAAATGGTAAGGCCTCTTCATAAATGCCATTTCCACTGATAAAATTCTATCAGATTCTAATGTTGATCCATTTTAAAGTGTTGAGGACTTTGGTGGCAAAATCTTCAGTATTCATGACTTTGGAACCTGTAGGAGTGGTTGCCAGGCTATTTCTCCATAAGAGTATTTCTCCAGGATGATGGCTGCAGGTCCTGGGCTGGAAGCATTGTTATTTCTAAGACTATTGGCTTTAATGCCCTGGACTGTCTCCATCATGGATTGAGGGGAGAGGATAGTCAACGTTGTGTTGGTGGTGGTTTGCCTTGCCTGACACACACTGTCTCCTGTCACTCCTTTTCAGTGATGCAAATCACAATGTACTGACTACTTTTTATCCTGTGCAACTCTTGTTCAGATTTCCTTATCAGTCCTCCACAGGAGGTCATTCCAATGTGTGTGGAGCTTTTGTTTAGTTCTGTTGACATTCCATGGATACCAATGGATTATTGATTGGTTTTTCATGACTGTCACTACATGACCAGCCTACTTCCTTTCCTAATCACATTTTTCTCTGAAGACCTCCTATAAACCACTTCTCTTATTCAACTCCTCCAAAATTGTTCATTGGCAATATACCACAGACTATTCATTACCAACCACTATAAACTTCTACATTTCTTTATTTGAGGCAGACTTGAAATAAGATGCTCTCATACCTTTAATGTGAAGAGAATTTTTGAAAGCTGAATAATCTCAATAGTGATGTAGTTACATTTTGCTTTTTGGCCTTTAGCCCTGTTAGATATTACTATAGGCTCCTACAGAGACTATCTTGAAAAAAAATGTATAAGCCAGATAAATGTGCTGCAATAATAAAATCTTTAGAAGTCAATAGATATCACGGAAGCTCATCAGATTCTACACATTCATTTCTTCATGGTTCATTGTTTTTGCCTTAGGGTTTTCCTTGACAACTTCATCACTGTTTTTGTAATTAATATAATTTGAGTACTTACACAAATACCTACAAATACACATACCAAACATTTTTCTCGGTAGATAAAAGAATAAACAATGTGAAAAAATGTGCACATGATTTTACACCACTTACTATCAAAGAAATGTGTTGTTAAGATTTCTTTCATTTTAGTTGTTTATATCCTTATTCTGACTCAGGTTATAGTGGACATTCCATGGAGATGTTAATCTATTTCTTATTCAACAAAATTTTCCCAGTTTTAAATCTATACTAACTATCCTAGGTTACTAGAGTACCATTTAGTAAATTACTGTTTAATAATACTTCTAAAGTATTTTGTTAAACTAGGAAAAGTATTATTTCTAAATCCTAGAAGGCATTTATTAAAAAACCTCTAAACCAGGGCCAGAAAGTTTGAGATGACATCTGTGTTAAACTTAACTAAGTGGATCAGGGACATGCCTGCCATAAGGTGGGGGAGGGTAAATAAACAGATAATGTGTGGTCAAAGATATGTGGGACCAAGGCTCATTTGTACACACACGAAAGCATACTCATGATTGTCTAAATATTTGACTAAAAGCTCTAATTGACCTAACTCTCAAATGTCTGTACCTGTATAAATAGGACTGGTCCTTTATAAAGTAGACAGCCAATTTACATGGTTACAATAGCATTTTATACAGTAGACAGCCAATTACAATAGCATTCTCAAAAAGTCTGTTGGTCACAAATGACCTATCTCTTCCACTGACCTTTCATTATACTGGAATTTGATATCAAGTACAGTTTCAGAGGGTCACTGTTAAAATGCAAATATGTTGCCTATCAGATGTAGTATGTTAAGTATTAATTAGTCAATATGTCTTTAATAAGCACCTTCTCTGTTCCAGACACTGTGAGAGGTACCAGAAGTATGAAGAACAAAATTGAATCAGTTGCTGTCTTCAACTAACTATATGTTCAAGTTAAATTGAGGAGGGAGAAAATTACTGGTGCTAGAGTCCAGAAGACCTTCAAATATAGCTTCAAACAACTACTTGCTACAAAACCCGACATGTCATTTAACCTCTGTCTTTCTCAGTTTTTTCATAAGCAAAATATGGTTAATAATCCCAAGTTTGTAGTGAAGATCAAGTGAAACTAGGCAAAGCACTTACCACACTGGCTGGAATACAGTAGGTACTTAAAAAATGTTTATCTCTTCTTCCTTCCTCCTTTCCTTTCTTCCTTCCTCCCTTCCTTCCTTCATTCTCTGCTGCTTACTAGTTGTTTCATTTTGAGCAAGACACATTTTTTGTAGATGACCTTCATTCCCTCATCTGTAGAACAAGGGCAGTGGAATAAGGTAATCTCTAAGATCAGCTGCAGAATAAATTCTATTATCCCTTTCGTAGTAGTATACTGAAAACACTGAAGAAAATTACTTCAACCACCTCCACGCCCATCACGACCATGGACATTCTTACAAAATGGGGAGAAGGATGGAGACAAGATCCTGCCCTTGTCTTGTGCTGTGATCATGAATCTTTATTGGATCTCTTCAGTGGTTCAATACAGCTCTTATAGAAAAAGAATCCCAATCACTTGAAGTTCAGACTGATCTTTCTATTTTAATTGCCTCATGAATATATCAGTAAAAACATGAACTCATCAGTCTGGGTTTGTATTTTCTGCAATGTTGATCATAGCCAATCCATATCTTTTGACTCTATATGATTCTTGTTCATGTCCTTTCATAAATCCTCCAAAGATGTGATTCCCAACATGCTGAAGACTTTCTTCGGTATCTTCTAACATTATATGAATACTAGTATAACATATGGGCTACCCATCCATTATCATTCACTTGCTACATTATCAATCAGTCTCCCTTTCTAATGATACATAGTCTAAGTATTGTATTTTCTACCTCACATAAATAAGTCAGGGTTGGTAGCATGTTATAGATTCCTCATGATGCAGTTTACATCTTTTCGTTGCCTTGTAGGTCATGACCACATTTGATCTGATTCTTTAGAATTTATGATGTTCTGTTATGTATATTCTTCTTGCTCTGTGGTCTGAATTCTGAGCTCATTGCTCTCCAAAGTTTCTAGTGTTCTATTAGTTACTAAATCTAATAGCCCCTTCTCGTTCCTCATAGTTACTGACCTCATTATAGCATTTTATATAGTGATCACCTCTTCTTCTGAATACTCTCTCCTCTCTGAGTTTTGGTGAAATTGTTCTTTCCTAGAGCTCCTCTCCTGTCTCATTGATCTTTACCCATCTTATGCCATGTTTTATTAACTTTAGGTTAAACAAAGAGCTCTGTCCACTTTTATGCAAATTGCTTCCAGAACTGTATTTCCAGTTCCCGTCATTCTCCTGAGCTGCTCTAAATCTTTACCTACCTATTAAACATTTTGAGGTAGGTATACTATAGGCATCTAAAATGCAACATGACTAATACAAAATTAATTTTTTCCCCAAACACATCTCTTTCCTAAACTTCCTTTACACTGTTAAGAGTACTACAACCCTCCCAGTTACTCAGGTTTACAACTACCATTCTTAACTCCTTATTCACACACTCCACATATCTAGTCAGTTGCCAAATCTTGTCATTTCTCTCTTCATAATAGCTTTCCAACTACAAAACCTGCTGTCTACTCATACTGCCACCAGCCCAGCATAGGCTCTCTTTATGTACCACCTGGACTGTTGTAAAATCTTCCTCATTTTTTCCTTGCCTTTTCTCTCCGTACTCCAATCAGTCTTCTACATATCTACCAAGGTATTTGTTTTAAAAACAGGTTTGACCATACCTTCCCCTACTCAGTAAAGTCAAGTAATTCCCTGTTACTTCTAGCATAATATATTAACTGCTCTAACATTTAAATCTTTCCATAACCTAAACTTTTTTTATCTTCCAGTAATTTTATGTCACGTACCTCTAAACTTTATATAACTGAGTTATACTGATCTGTAGTATTCTGCACAAAGGATGTCAGTCATCTTACATTTGTATTGACTATCCCCCATGTCATATCTTCCTCTTGAAATCTCCCATTTCCTTAAAGATTCAGCTCAAATGATACATTCTGGATGAAAGTTTTATCCTATCCTGTCCCAGTAGCTAGTGTCTTCCTTCCCATAGCCACCTTGTATTACTATTCTTTATATTCCTCCTATTCTTTATTTGTAAATATTTTCTCCCTAATAGACTAGAATGTACTTGACTTTAAAAAAAATATTCTGAGCACTTAACGAAACATCTGGTCCAAAGTAGGCCCTGAATAACTCCCTGCTAATTGATTGATAGAAAGATATTTGAAACATTTGTTAAGCACTTACTATGTGTTCAGCATTGTAGTTAGAATAGAAAATACAAATATATACAAAAAATTGAAAGCTACTTTCCTCAAGGAATTCTAATTTGTGAAAAAACACACATAAGGAGGAGATAAAAAGCAAGGAGAGGGAAAGTACCTCACATAGGAGTAAGACAGACAAACTATTATCAAAGAGGTCATGATCTAAGCTGAGCATGAAGTGAGAATAGCTGATGTTAGATTCTTAGATGCAAGTTTCAGTGATAAACTCACCAATTGATGGAAGAATCTGTGGCGATGAAGGCATTGCCAGATGACAGGGTAAGTGGGTTGGAGGTATAGATATAATCTTGGAAGTCACAAACTGAGCCTGATTATAATTTGGAATAATTAGTGTGAGTACTTCTTCAAGTGGAAGACATAAAACAACATTAGAACTATTTTTAATATTGAAAATGTTTGTTTTAGGAACTAGCTTAGAAGCTTTGAAAAGATTATCTTTTTCAGTGATGCTACCTGTTCTCTTTCTCCTATCCAATTTCAGATCAGCTCATACTACATCTGGAGTCTCTATTCAAGATATATGTACCTATCAAAGGAATACATAGCACCTAAGAAGGGTATGCTGCATACCATGGACAGAACATTCCCATTGGCTCTTTCCCTGAGTCATCATCCCTGCATGTGTTTTCAGAGGGGTCAATGGAGATACTTGCTTCAGATGAGCTGACACTCTCAAATACAGACAACTCATATTCTGTGCATGCCTGTGTTACTGATGAATCAATTGAATGGTCTGGTCTTTCAACTGAATGTCTTAATTTGGGCTATAGTCATTCTGTTCCTACTAGAGTTTTACCTTTGTGAATTATTAATGAAAACTCTTTTGAATGTATGTGGATCTCCCATATGGAAGAATGTTCAAATTATTTCTTAATGTTGAAGGTTTTTTTTTAAGTTGGCAGGAATAACCCCTTGTTTTATAGTAGTACTAGGTAGTTTATCTTAGCTTTGCCATATTGGTCAATTTTCAGATGTGTTGGAGGTAACCCGTGCCACCTGGATGGATAGCTAGGATGATGACAAAAATGTATGAAATCTTTCAGGCTATACCACTGCAATTTCATTGAATAATTGTAAAGAATTCAATGAAACTGTGGTTGGAATGACAAACAGAAACCTAAATCACTGTGAAAATAAGCCAATGATTACATTAAAGTTTAGAACCAGTCATTAGATAAGCACAGTCTATTTTTTTTGCGTGTGATGCTTTGTGATTGTGAGCCTTGGGATAGAAATCTGTAAAGAATTGTACTTGTGGATGATCTAACAGACAACAAAGGGACAAACTACTGTTAACATGTCACAAACAAAATTAAGAAGTGCAGGTTGATGGAATATATAGTCAAATGCATGATTAGAAAAGAAGGTAGAATTCTCATCCAACAAGAGTTGATGTGGTCAATTGGCATCTACAAGAAGTCAAAAGGATTCAAGAAGGACTTTTCTGAATTTTTGGTAGTTCTGTGATAATCTTTGTGGGAGGAAAAGCATGTATCACATAGGAGGGGCAGATATGGTTCTAGAGGGAAGGCCCACATCCATAAAATCATAGATCCATTTGAGTATCAGAATACGCCTCTAAGAAAAACTAGGTCATTAAGCTTATAAAATATCAGATGGTTGAATGAATTAAATCAATTTTGCCATCTCAAATAAAAAATTTGTGCCTGTCCACAGAGCCAGACTATTATGATTTCCTCCCAAGTAGGAATTCTGAAAAATACACACTCTTGACTACAATGCCTTTTCCTTTACTGGAACTAAGTATATTTTTTTGTCCATGCATTTTAATCATTGATACACTAATTGATGTGCAATTAAAAAATTGATTAGGAAAATTAAATTCTTCTCTTATTTTAGTCTATTTTGCTCAGAAGTTTCATCCAGCTGTTGCCATTCTAAATTTTTCCTGACTTCAGATATATGAAAGTGGAATTTGAGAAGAACATAAACCCAAAAGAATGAGAAAGCAGGTGATTGTGAAGATCTTTCAACTTGACACTTTTTGATCCCTGTATTTCCCTCTAGATTTTCTTCATTTCATCCTTTCTCCATTGCAGGGATGAATAGTATTCTCTATGTGAGTGCTGCTGTCCATACTGTAAAGATTCTAGCTATAAAAATGTGAAATAGAAAGTGAGATTTGCCTTTTGACCTTTGACTTTCCCATCTACTCTAATGCATACATTTCATTATTTCTAAGTGCGGAACAGTTTTGTTGGTGGAAATGAACAAAATGAAATAAATGAAGAATCATTTTTTTCTATTTTCACAGGGTGGGCTAAACCTACCAAACTTTTCATTCTGACATGTCCACAATACCCATTCCCACTCCTCAGTTACAGGACTCAATGAAATGAAGACATATCATTGCTCCCAGGAGTGCTATAGGAGCACAGAGGTTTTATACTTGGCAATACACTTTGGGTTAGTGTTTAACACATTGATAAAGGAAAGAGAGAGTAAGTACATTTAAATGGCAACTCCATAGCTCTGGAACCACATAAGGTTCAGCCTAGATGTACTTTCCTCTGAAAACATTCATGTTCATTTTTGCCAAGCCTTGTTTGTTCTTATATAGCCAAGTCAGTACACTCCAATTTAATTCAAAAAATCATTTATTTAGCAACTGTTACATCCATGACACTATGCTAGGCACTACAAATACAAAGACAAAAAATTAAATAACCCTTCCCCTCTAGGAGTTCATATTATGCCTTAGTGTGGAAGTGTGTATTGTGGGGTGTGTATGTGTGTGTGTGTGTGTGTGTGTGTGTGTGTGTGTGTGTGTAGAAAAGAGAGAGACATTATATGGATAAATATATAAAAATACAGAGACAGGGATTAGACGTATTATATCATTGGTGAAAGAAACTCTCAAACGATTTGCAACTCTCCTTATGGGTTTACACCTTCTTTGTGTATTGCATAGAGTTACTCTTCTCCCAATCTTCAAGGTCTCAAGTGCTTAACCATTATATCTCTTTTCATGTTTCCTGGCGTAGTCCTTTTAGGAGTAGGCATGGGTCTTTCCAACGCTTTGACTCAGCAGTGCCCATTGTACTCCACACAATGTCCTCCCACAATGATTATCAGTTGACATCATTTGACTATTCACACTTAATTAGTTGTTGTTGTTGTTTAGAAATGTATATTTATTTTGGAGGTAAAGCACTTAACAGAGTACTTGGCACATCAGTTGTTGATGTTCAGTCGTGTTGACTCTCCATGACCCAGTGAACTGTAATTTATAGTCTTAGAGAGTTGAGGGATTAAGTGGCTTTTCGCAGTTCATACATCCAGTGTCAGAAGTAGAGTTAAACATAGATCTTCCTGGTTTTGAAACTAACTCTCCCTCCACTATGCCATGTTACCTCTTGCCATAATATATATGTGTGTGTATACACACATACACACACGCACACACATATACACAGAGATAGATAGATAGTTATAGATATGTCACAATTTTTCAGGGACAGGAGGATGTTACTAGTAACTAGGTGAACCATGAAATGTTTCCATTCAAAGTCCTTCAATTGGGATGTTAAGGGAATTGCAGATTTTTGGAGGCAGAAGTTCAAAGGGAGAACATTTCAAGCATTGGTGACAGCCAAAGCAAATGACAGAGGCCTGACCATAGAGAGAGGAGCACATTTTTCATCTTAGCTAGAACAAAGAAACTGTGATTAAGAGTATTGCTAAATCAGTATGAAAATATTGTTTGGAGGTAGATTGCAAATGTCTTTAAATGTCAAATAGAGGTTGCTTTTTATGAGAGGCCAGATTCTTGAGCAGAATAGTTATGTAGGCAGACTTAGAGTTTCAAAATATTTTGGCAGCTATCTGGACAATGAATAGGAGAAGGGAGAGAGTAGACACAGATAGGTAGCGTGTGCTCTCCTACCTAAACTTGTTTTATCTAGAATAATTTTTATAACATGAATCCTAATTCATTATGTTTTTGACTTCCAAACATAAATAATTTATTACAGATTATTTCATCAGAATAAAGCAAATTACACACTGTGATCATTTTTCTCCTCTCTAAGTGTTACTCAAGCATCTCATGGATTTCCTAGTTCCTCCTGGATCAATTGCTTCATATAAGACTATTTGTCATATAATTCATATAAGTCTATAAGACATATTTTTCTTGAGACTATTTCACACAATCGGGACAACTACTTAAAGTTGTAAATTTTCTAGACCAAGATTTTAGGATATAAACTCTCAACCAATTGTGAATATTTTGGTTTTTGTTTAACACAATGGATGTATTATTGAAACAGGACTAACTAGACTTCCATTATAAGATTTTGTTGTTCTTTTTAATTTTCAGACAAGAGTCTGAAGGGAAATGTCACCTATGTTTTAGACAACAGGCTTTTTGCATGAAATACATCAATAGACAAGAAACAAGATTAGTGTTACCACTCTTCATGTTTCATACAAAGAAAACTTGCCATGTGATACACTTTCATGAATACACCAATGCTAAAACAAGGAGTTCTAAGGATAGATTAATTCCCTTTCAATAAATTTTGATTCATTTTACAGATACAGTAATTATACTCCACTCATATGTCCAACAATCACTACCAGGAATCAATAAGGTAGGTGTTTTTCTGCTGTTTATAAATAAACGTAGTCACATATGCCAAATAGCTTATAAAAATACAATTAGTTAGGAGAAATAGCAAATTTGTTCTGATATTGATTTCTCTCCTTGTCATGCTAGGTGTTAAAATGTGGCATGTATTTCTTTAACTCAGGTCAATTTTGAAAGCCTATTTCTTTATTTAAATTTCACTTTTGTATTTGTTAGTATGATTATCACAGCTTTTAAAGGGAAAAGTAAAATTCTTTGCAAATCAGAAAACATGTAGGAAAAGGCAGGTTCTTCGAAGGAATAAGATAAATAAATCTAAAGGTTACAGCGTCAAAGATTAGTTGGCTCAATTAAGAAACTGTCATGTTTGAATTTGAATATGGATAGAGTAATAACACATTCACCCAGCATGATCAATCTGTAAACATTTATTAAATGTTTCTCATGTGCTGAAAACTATGTTGGGGGTGGGGACACAAGGACAAAACCAACCTTCCCTTTCCTCTGGGAACTTATATTCTAATAAAGCAGAAAACATCTACAACACCTTAATGATCATAGTGATAGACATCAAGTTTTTTTATTTGTTTTTTTAGCTTAATTTCTTTTGGCTTGAGTTTAGTGCTCTTTTCTTGGCTGATTTGTTAGAGCATAATTTTAACTTTTTGTCTCTTTTTGATGGTTTACCTAACCTGTTGTTGACGTCTGGACTCCTAGCACCTGTGCCAGTTCTGTTCTCTGTAGGACTGAATTTTCAAAGACTTTTTCTTCATTCCCTGACCTCAATTAATGCAGTCACTCAGGAGTCCCAATTCTGAAAAGTATTTCACTCTTCCATCTTCAGTTGTTCATCCTAACCCTGTTAAAGAACTAGAAACAGAAAATTCAAGCTCATTTCAAGTCCTAATTGTGACATTTACACATGGATATAAGATTTACAGCTGCAAGGAGTGTTAGAGAGCATCTGGTTGATGGCCCTCATTTTAAAGATGAGCAAGGAAACTGAGTCCTACAGAACTGAAGCGCCTTGCCTGATACCACAGAGATAGTGAATAGTTGATTGTGAGTTCAACATATATCTTCTAATTCCAAATCAAATTTCCTTTCTACTGATCACAAGGACCCCTTCTTATTGTTGAAAGGTCTGATGACATTACTGTGTTTTCCCCATGGATTTAGTGAATAAGATGTCACAAAGTTATTTGTAATTTTCAATCCTTATTCAAAGTCTCTTTTCACTCATTTCTGACTCTATGGCTGTTTTCTGGATG
>JAQQSK010009703.1:0-12975 GCA_028658325.1 Potorous gilbertii | reverse complement strand
CTAACTTGATTTTTAAAATCCTTTTTGAGCTCTTCCATGGCCTGAGCCCATTGGATATCTATTTCAGATGTTTACAGATACAGAGGCCTTGATTCCTATGTCTTTACCTGATGGTAAGCATTGTTCTTCCTCATCAGAGAGGAAGGGCTGAATCATCTGGTCACTAAGAAATTAACCTTCTATGGTCTTATTTTACTTTGCCCCTTTTCTGGGCATTTTCCCAGCCAGTTACTTGACTTCTGAGATTCTTTTCCACACCCACCTCACCTGCAGATCCACCCAGGTAGTGCTTGAGGTCTGAGATTCAAATGCTGCTTCCCAGCCTCAGGTCTTTTGGCGGCAGGCCTGGCTACTATTCAATGGGAGCTTAAGTTCTGGTGCTCAGATGGGGGCAGGGCTGCCTCCCAGGCTCAGTCCCCTCAGGGGGTTTATGCAGAGACCTTCTATAATGGAGCTGCTGCTGAGCTCCTGCCTGCTCTGGTAGCCTCTGGCTGCCCGCTGCCTCTGCTGCTGCCTCCCGGGAGGCCCAAGTCATGGAGACACCCCGCTCCCCTCTCAGCCCATCCAGACGTCTCTTTCACTGACCTGTGCGTCTGTGGGTGGAGGGACCTTTCTGGCCACTGGAGATTCCGTTCCTGAAGCCTGCTCGGATCTGCTTGCTCCTCTCAGCGCAGTGTGGCCAGGGCAGGGCTGGGCTCCGCTCCCTTCCACTGTACCACAGATCTTTGGGATCAGTTTTTCAAGGCCCTCTGGAACGGAAATCTCCTTCACCCTGTTGCTGTGTGGCTCCACTGTTCCAGAATTTGTTGGGAGTTCTTTTTATAGATAATTATGGGCTGTGGTTTCAGAGCTAGCATATGTGAGTCTTTCTACTCTGCCATCTTGGCTCTGCCTTCCATAACAATTTAAAGTTAATGAAGTATTTTCCTGACACTGCTTTGTTACAAAGGTTATGCAAACATTGTTATTATTACTTCAAGGAACTTAAAAACACAGAAATATTAACAGCACAGCAAGTCAGAAGACCTGGTTTTAAATTCTGACTCTGCTACAATAACCACTATCTTCTGTGATCTTAACCAGGTCACTGCACTTGGATGAGGTTATTTCCTCTTCCATAAGATGAAAAAGAAATGAAAGAATGAATGTATCATAAAAGGAAGAAGGATAAAATTAAGAGGAAGGAATTATTGATTAAGTACCTACCATTTATGCACTTTGAAAATATCTCATTGATTCTCATAGTCACCCTGCAAGGTAAATGCTATTAAAAACCTCATTTTTCATTTGAAGAAACTGAGGAAAATAGATGTTAATAACACCCATCATACAGCTACTAATTGTCTGAGGTTGGATTTGAACTCAGGCCTTCTGATTTCTGGTCCGGCACTCCACCCACCATACATCCATAGAGAGATGAGACCATTCAAGAATGACTTTTGTGCCAAATACTAATAAAAATTAACATCTGAAGAAGACTCAGAAAAGATGAAACATTGAATGTTTCATTATTGTTAATTCTGCCTATTTATTCATTTTTATTTTTTTTTGCCTTCTGCTCTAAAAGAAGAACTGGTTTGTTGGAGTAGAAGCAATTGGAACATTTTTAGTATATTATTTTAAAATTTTTAGCTTCAAAGAAAGTAAATACTCATATGTATTCATTTATTTCAGAAGAGAGAGAGAGAGAGACAACTAATGCTAGACACTGGAATATAAAGTCAGAAAGAAAGCAACGTTTTAAGTGGGAGAGGAAGGAAGGAGGGTTTAATATGGACACAGATTAATAAACAAAATATATATCCAAATTTAATCCAATTAATTTTGAGATAGAAAAATATTGCCAGAACTGAGAGCATTAGGAATAGTTTTAAATTGGTAAGTGAGCTGTGTCTCCTTTTTTTCCTCCCATTTTCTATAACAGAAAATATTTTTTATTCTGAAGAAAAGATCAAAGAAAAATGGATTAATGGAATATGAAGGTCTCTGACTATGACTCTGAATATGAAAGTCTATGACTGTGGGCACTTCCAGGAGGTTGGAGGTTTGGTTTTGGTTTCAAGCTAGAGGGGAGAACTGAAGATCTGATGTGAGAAGCTCCATTTCTCATACCCCTGGGCTAGAGATATTTACAAAAATTAAACTATTACCACACGCACAAAATGCACAGGCACAAGAGAAAGAATCCAACTTTATAAACCTATTACGGTTATAGAGGTGGCCAGGAGGTCATCTTCAGAAGAGGATATTGAAGTAAAAAAACCCCCAAATGGTCCCCCGCCCCACAAAAATTATAGAAGATCCTTAAAAATGACTTTAAAAATCACATGACAGAGAACGAGGAAAAATTTTAAAAAATAATTCAAGAAAAGTAAGAAGGTTTTGAAAGGAAGGTCAACCAATTAGAAAAGGAGATCCAGAATCTTAAGGAAGAAAATGACACCTTGAAAATCAAAAATAGGCAAAGTGAAGCCAGTAAAATTATAAGAGATCAAGACATAAACAAAATATGAATCATGAAGAAACAGAAGAGAAAGTGAAATATCTTATAAGAAAGACAAGATTTGGAGAATAGATTAAGAAGAGAAAAGAGAAAAAACTAATTGGACTAACTGAAAGCTATGATCAAAAAAAAAGAATCTTGATACAATAATACAAGAAATAATTAAGAAAATTGTCCTGAAACATTAGAACAAAGGGGAAACATAGAAATGGAAAAAAAATCCATTGAACACCACTTAAAAGAGATCCTATGAGGAAAATTCTTAGGAATACCATAGTCAAATTCTAAAACCCCCCAGCTCAAGTATAAAATATTAATAGCATCAAGATTAAAACAATTTAAATATGATGGAGTCCCAATTAGAATTACATAACTCCTAGCAGCAGAGACATTAAAGGATCACAAGTCTTGGAATACAACATATTGAAGAGAAATAACTGAGGCTCTGGGCAAAAATATACCCTGAAAAGTTAAGTATTATTTAGAATGCAAAAATATGGACATTTGATAAACTCTCAGACTTTCAAGATTTTCTTTAAAAAATTCCTGAACTTAATAAAAGATTCAACATACAAGAATCAAGAGAAATATAATTTATATACCAAAGACTGATTATAAGGGATTCATAAAGACATATTGTTTACCTTTTATATATATAAAATGTAAATACATGCCTAAGACTCTTATTAATAATTGGGTAGCTCATAAAAAAGATGGGGGTAATCCTGACTATGATGTTAATTTAAAAAGTAGAATCATTTAGGAATAGCTGAAAAGAGTAATTTTTTATACAAATGAGGTGCAAGAGGAAAAATTAATATAGATGAATTAGATGGGGGAGTAGGACTGGCAGTTCTGGTAACCCACTCTCACTGGGAATGGGCTTAAGATGGAACAATACATATAGATTTAGAAGAATATAAAAATCTTCTAAATTCAGAGGAAATCAAATGGTAGGGGCATAGGGAGAGGGGAGAGGACAAGGGTGAGGAATTCTTAGAAGTGAGGATGAGGGAATAGGTAAAAGGGGGATTTGGAAGGGTGTTTAGATTTATGGGAATAGGATAGGGGAGGGATCCTTGAAGGGTGGTAGGTAAGTAATAGGAAGACAAGGTACTGGGTAGAAGTAAAATAGAGGAGACAGGAGGGATAGGAAACAATAGATATGTATGAACATAAAAACCAAAAATCAGGTGTAGAATAGGTTTGGGAAAGTATCTATATGTGTATGGATATATGTATGTATATATCTATAACTATAGAGAAATATATCTAAACTTTAATTGTAGTTTTCTGGGGATATGGGGGAGGGGAAAAAGCACAAAATAAAAAAATACACAGCAAAGAACAAAAGAGCTCATAAGGAAGCAAAGATGGACAATTTTCATCACAAGTACTATTTATCATGCAGGCAAAAATGAAAATATATCATTACATAATTTGAACCCTCTCATGTTCTGCTATGCACATGACATTTTTTTTCTTTTAAACTTTTTATTTAAGCTCCAATATTGAAGTTTATGATATGGTTTTGTTTCTTTTCTCTGTTCTGTATTTGTGTTCTGGCATTTGAGTCTAAAATAAAATTTTAAAAAGAAATATGAATCATAGGGTGTTTCCTGGGGGAGGGGGGTACCATGGTTTTAAAAATGAATTCAAATCTCAAAGCACATGTAAATCACATCCCAGGTACTGAAAGAACTTAACACGTATGATTCAATTGTTGTATTTTACATTTAAGGAATTACTGAATATAGGTAAGATTCCAAAGACATTCTCAAATGTTGTCTGCCTTAAAAGAGGTAAGGAGATAACTTCCAGAAACGACAGATCTAACGTGATAACCAAATTTTTAGTTCTGAATAAATTATTAATATTAAAATTATATAGTTTATGAGAACTTCAAAAGGAAAGTTACTTGTACCATCCCAACCTTATAATAAACAGAAAAGGTAGCTATTAAATATTTAGAAATTTCTCAGATTTATAATGATATATGTACAGATACCTTCTTGACTAATATAGATTATAAACATCATATGAGCAGAATGTCTGTGAATTACTATGGCCCCAAATCCATCATCTATTGACCAACATTCTGATAACAAGTTTCTCCAAACTTCACTAGGAGAGTCTTTGTAAGATAAACATTCAGTGGTATGCTGTTTCTATAATCAAAGCTTTTTCATAATGGTAGGAAGGTGTTGCCAAAATAGACTCTGCTGCCATGGCCTTGAACAATTTAGGGTCATCTCATCCACAATGAGGCATCACAGGTAGACTTTAGCAGATGGATTAATGAATATATTTATATATTTCTCCAATAAATGAATACATATATGAATTTTATTTTTTCATGGGTTTAATAAAATGGTAGTGGTAGCTTGGCATTATGAATAAACCACTTTTTGGAATTAGAAAGTCATACATTCAAATGTCTCTACTGATACCCCTGAACAGGTTTCTTATGCTTTATGTGACTCAAACTTATGAGTTATCTACTAAGTGCTTATGTGCTAGAGTGTATCTGCATGTTGGGAGCTGACTGTTAATGAAATTACATATACTAATTTAAATACAAATAAAAAATATAATGTTTTCCTTGATTTACACCACATTCATAAAAGGAAAAGGATATTATCTTTGTAGATAAGTTCTAGATGTGTGGACTGGACAATATAGTAAGCACTTTGAAAACTAGTTCAATACAAATTGTTTTTGGATTGATAACAACTCATTAGGACGTCTCTGTTAGCATGCCACTATCAGAGACTTGGATGAATACTGAAAGACATTTATTTGTGATCATTGGGATAGCAAAAAATCTAGGAAATACAGTTTGCATATCTGATGACAAGATCCATATTATGTTTGTGTGTGTCTATCAAAACACATATAGTAGATGTGTGTATATGCATATATGTGTACACATGTATATATATATACATGTATGTATATAAGTATGTTACACAAATACATATCTCAAAGGATGGATTTGATAGTCTCAGACTAACATGATTACATTTAATAAGGACAAATACAAAATCCTATGTTTATTTACAAAAGTATCACTGAATGAAAACAAGTATTAATAGTTGTCATAATTTTTAAGAAATTGGCTATTTGGTTAATTGCTTTCTTCAAATATGTTAAAGTCTTTTCATTGAAAAGAGCCAATATAAATCTAATCCATGAAGTTCCAGAGAGCAGAAGCAGAATAAAACATGACAGATTTGAGTTCAACATAAAAATAGTACTTTGCACCAATTAGCACATCCCAATCTAGAAGGAAATTCCTTTTCTTTACTGAAATAGTTCACAGTAGAATTGGTTGGTTACCCTTCCATAAAGTCACAGAGGGAATTATAATAAATGTAGGAGATTATATAAGATGGTCTTCATAAGAACCCCTCCTTATTGTATGATTCTCAGTTTCTTTCAGAGTAGAATTTTAGTAGAGGGATTAGTGAATTTATAAATACCTGTTGTATGGATGAACAAAGTAATGGATCATTTCTTTCGTAGAATTAATAAATTGGCAGAGGTAGGTTGACATAATGGTTAGAACTTTAGGTTTGACATCACAAAACTCTTGGTTTAAGTCATACTTCTAATATTTAATAACCCTGGACAAATTACTTAATTTATATTGTCTCAAGCAATATGATATGTATTACCTCTTCACTCATAGCTGAGCTGTGTCTCGTTCTTTCCTTTGGATAGAAAGCATACCTAAGTCTTACTTTTCTTATCTTGGTCTCCCAAAAACAGGAAAGCAGCTCCACAAAGATAACATGACCAACAGAGATGGTAGGTGTAGTTGAAAATTTTAGAGCAAACATCCCAGACTGCCAAATTTATGTAGAATTTTTCATATGTTTCATCTGTCTCGAGCACTAAAGGAGAGTCTGAAATAAGAGAAAATGTAAAGAAGAAAGAGGTGCCAATGGGTGAATTTTAAATAATTCTTTGAAGTAGTGGCCAGGGGATTTTTGCCCCTTTGACTTTCCATTTTTATCTTTCTCTTGGTTGTGTCTAGGGTGGAAAAAGCCACTGAAAATATTCTATCTTTTGGTTTATTTTGAGTTTCCCACAAGCCCCATGGAAATTATTCTCCCATGGACTCATGACTTCCATTTTGCTGTAATTGTGAATCCTTTCCTTTTTCAATGTTGTCTTTTCTATACTTCTGTGTTTTGTAAAACAAGCTACC
This sequence comes from Potorous gilbertii, assembly GCA_028658325.1. Classification (NCBI taxonomy): domain Eukaryota; kingdom Metazoa; phylum Chordata; class Mammalia; order Diprotodontia; family Potoroidae; genus Potorous; species Potorous gilbertii. Next base: position 6,259 of record JAQQSK010009703.1, on the reverse strand, counting down.
TTTTTTCCCCTCAAATGCAAATTGAAAGCTAAGATGCTTCATGTAATCACTGCACATTGGCATGGTTGCATAAATCTCTGAAGAAAGATAGAAATTCATTTCACTGGCAGAATCTTCAGATTTTGAATATGCATTATTAAAATGTACATGGTGTAACCTGGGAGCATGACCAGCAAGGCTAATAAATGAACTCAGTATGTGCTTTTGATGATTGATAATTTCACAATAAAAAAAATTAAATGACCAAAAGTACTCAGAATTTCAGGATCAAAGCCAGACTAGCTTTAAAGGGTACATGAAAAATATAAAAACAATCAATCCCAATTAAGACCTGCTTGTTCAGACAGAAACACATAGTTCTGAGTTAGTGTTGGCATCCATTAAGATGTGTATTTTTGATTAACTAAACATTTATTAGTCTAGGTGATATGTAAGGCAATGTGATAGACTTTAGGTACATGAAAACAACAAGGAAATAGTTATTCCTCTCATGGGACTCATTCTATTCCATCTCTGAATATTTTATTGACTGTCCTCTACACAGGTGGACTTCTCTTATTCCTCATCTTTGCCTCCTGACTTTCCCGAATCCTTTGAGTATTAGCTAAAGTCTCATATTCTTCTGTCGTGGGAAGGATTCAGCAAGCCTTCTAGTTTTTAATCTTAATGCCTTCCTTTTGAGACTACCTCTCTCCACCCCTAATTTATCCTATACTTTGTTTTTCTGTTTGCTTGTTTAATATAGTTCTTTTGTAGGTTGTTTCTTCTATTGGTCTGTGAGCTCCTCGATTTTTTTCATTTGTTTGCTTGTTTGTTTCTTTTTTAACTTTTTTTTTTAATATCCCCAGTGTTTATCAAGGTGCCTGGTGCCTAGTAAGTGCTAAATAAATGCTAGTTCACTGTCTGACTAGTGGTTTTGGTGGTAAGTAATAAACATAGGAATAAGTATGATGAGATATAGAACAAATGCATTCAAAAGAGAGTCCAGTCCATTCAACAAATATTTATTGGGCAAGTACCACATTCAATACTAGTAGTTATAATAGTAACAGAATTTATCTAGTACCTTAAAGTTTTCAAAGTGATTTACACACATTAACTCATAGAATTCTCTTTGCATTCCTATGAGACAGGGACTAGTATTATCTATTTTAGAGACAGGGACAATGAGAATGAGGCATGTTAAATGACTTGTCCAGGGTCATGCTGCTCTTAAGCGTTTGAAGCAAGTTTCGAACATAGCTCTCCTTAACTTTTTTTAAAGAATTTTATTATTTTTCTTACATTTTGAGTTCTAAGCTGTCTCCTTCTCTCTCTCCCAACTCTACCCTAGTGAAAGTTCCATCTCTCTCTCTCTTCTATGTGTGTGTGTTATATATACACACACATGTACATATACATGCACAAATACATATATAATATTACATGTGTGTGCATGTGTATGTACATATTTGTACATGAAGCCATATAGTTAATACATACTCTCTTATGTCAGTACTTTCTCTGGAGGTGTGTAGTACCTTCCTTCAGCGGTCCTTTGTAGTTGATCTGAAAGTTCATCTTACTCAGAATAGCTTAATTTTTCATAGTTGCTCTTCAAACAAAATCTTTACTGTAAATAACATTCTCTTGGTTCTGCTTGTTTCATTTTACATTATTTTATGCAAGTCTTTCTATATTTTTCTGAAACCATCATTTCTTGCTCATCATTTCTTACGGCACAGTAGTATTTTATCACAATCATACACCACAGCTTATTTAGCCATTCCCAAATAGATGGGCATCCTATCAATTTCTAGTTCTTTGTCACCAAAAAGAGAGTGGCTGTAAATATTTTAGAATATATACATATATGTGTGTGTTTTCCTTTTTCCCTAATCACTTTAGAAAACAGTGAAAATGGTGGTATTTCTGTATCAAAGGGTATATACAATTTTATAACTATTTGGATATAATTCTAGGTTGTTCTCAAAATGGTGAGATCAGTTCACAGTCGCAAAAACATTGCATTAGTAGCTCAACTTTTTCTCATCTGCTGCAACATTTGCTATTTTCCCCTTCATCATTTTAGCCAACCTGATGTGTGCAATGTCTCCAAGTTGTTTTAATTTGCATTTAGCTAGTAAATAATGATTAAAATGTTTTTATGTGACGACATGTAGCTTTAATTTCTTCTTCAAAAAATATCCGTTCCTATCTTTTGACAAATTATCAATTCAGGAATAATTCACATTCTTATAAACTTCCCAAAGCTATCTGTATCTTTGTGATATGAGGTTTTTATAGGAGAGATTGTCTATAAAACACTTTCCCCAATATTCTGCTTTACTTCTAATCTTGGTTACATTGGTTTTATTTATACAAAATAGAATTTAACTTACTTTAATAAAAATCATCCACTTTGCCTCTCACAATTCTCTTTTTTATTTGTTCCATGAAGTCTCCTATGCATAAATCTGATATGTTCTCTTTTCTTCTAATTATGTATTAATATCCCCCTTTATTTCTAGGTCACGTTTGCATTTTGACATCACCTTGATAAATGGTGTGATATTTTAGCGTATACTTTGTTCCTACCGGACTACTATCCTGTTTTCCGAACTATTTTTATCACATAGTATATTCTCATATCAAAAACTTAAAATTTTATATTACATATTGTATATTTATTTCCACTGATCTACTTTTTCTTTAGTTTCTTAGCCAGGATCAGATATTTTTGATAAGTAGAACCTGATAATATAGTTTAAAATCTGGTACAGATAGATCTACCTTTCCGTTTTTTTTTTTTATTAATGCCTTTGATATGTTTGACCTTCTGTTCTTACAAATGAATTTTGTTATTGGTTTTTTTTTTCCTACATCAATAACATCTTTTTATTTTTGGTAATTTAATTGTGAGGACACTAAATAAGTACATTAGCTTACAAAGAACTATCATTTATTTTTTTCATGGCCAAACCATGAATGATTAATGTTTCTCCAGTTATTTAAGTCTGACTTTATATGAATAAAAATGTTTTATAATTATGTTCACATAATTCCTGCGTTTGTCTTGGCAGCTATACTTCCAGATATTTTATTTTGTCTGCCGTCACTTTAAATGAAATATCTCTTCTTGCAGTGCTTTGTTGGTTATATATGGAAATGCTGAAAATTTATGTGGATTTGTTTTATACCCTGCTACTTTGCCAATATTACTAATTCTTTCAATTATCTTTTTAGTTGACTCTCTATGATTTTCCAAGTGTACCATCATATCATCTGCAAAAAAGATGTAATTTTTTTACCTCATTGCCCATTCTGATTTCTTCAATTTCTTTTTCTTCTATTATTGCTGTTGTCAGCAATTTCTGGAACAATATTGAATAATTTTGGTAATAATGGGCATCATGTTTTTTACTCCTGATCTTACTGGAAAATATTCTGGCTCATATTCATTTTAGATAAGGCTTGCTGATAGGTTTATTGAGATGCCTCTTATCATTTTAAAGGAAAAAAATCCATTTATACCTATGGTTGCAAGCGGGTTTTTTTGTTTGTTTGTTTGTTTTTTAGTAGGCATGAGTATCTGTAACTCCAGTGTGATATTCACAGCACCCACAGCAGCCATGAATATCCTGGGGCAATTCTGAATTGCAAAAGACAGCGGACTCTCTACAAACCCATCCTAGTAACAAAAATCTATAAAGGATAACCATGCAGAGGACAACACCAGGCGCAAGTCCTTCCCCTGCTAGACTTCCCACAAACCAGGTGCCTTAAACAAATCAAAACAGGTTTCCCTTAAACAAAATGCCCTTCTCACACTCGCAGCCAGCAGCAGGCTTCCCTGCAGCGTTCAGTTCTGCCTGCTCTTTCACTAACTTCCTCTCAGTTCTGCTCTAGCGCCGCCTCTTCCTGTTCCACCCATTCAGGAAACTCCTCCCACCAAAGGTTCCATGTGACTCAGACTTCCATGTGACCCAGGCAGGTCACATGGACTCTTAATGAATGGGAAAGATCTGCCCATTTAAATTGCCATTACAGTATTGTTTTTGTCAAAAGCTTTTTCTGAGTCTCTTGATATAATCATATGATTTTGTTTTACTTTGGTTGTTGATATAATCAATTATTTTAAAATTTTTTCTTCTATTGAACTAGTTCTGTATGACTAATATTTTATCTTTCTTGGTCACAATGCATGATTTTTTCATATGTTATTGCAGTCTCCTAGCTAATATTTTATTTAAGATTTTTACATCAATATTCATTAGTGAAATTAGCCTATAATATTCTCTCTCTGTGTCTCTCTCTGCCTCCCTTTCCCCCCCCCTCTCTCTTTTTTACTTTTCCTGGTTCAGATATCAGCACCATATTTGATTCATAAAAGGAGTTTGGTGTTTGGTAGGACTCTTTTCCCTATTATTCAAAATAATTTATTTAATATTCAGTTAGTTGATCTCATTGACTCTTAAATCCAGTACTATCCGCTATACCATGCTTTCTCTTAAGGCAGAGTGCTGGGAATAGAAAGTCAAAAGCAAAGAAACAAAAACAAATGGCACCTACCTTTGATAAGTTTATGTTCCTCTGTGTGACTACAATATGACCATAGATAAGTCAGTGTAAAATTACTGGAAAAGAAAGAGCACTTCCCTCTGGAAAAATCAAGGAGGAAATGGCCCCTGAAATAAGTCTTCAAAGGAAGAGATTCTTAGGGGCAGGGATTAGCGAAGAATATTATGATAAATTCTGTGATAGAAAAATTTTATTTGATCTAGCATCATTCTTTGAGGAATGTGCAATGTCACTAATACACATACACATACACATACACAAGTGAAATAACAATAAAGTAAAAATCCAAAGAATGGTGCAGTTAAGGAAAGCTATGAGTGTTCAGAAAAGGAGATACACTTTTGGCTGTTTTGATGGCTAAGGTTTCAAATATCTACAATTATCTACAATCAAATTCAGAGAAAAAATGCATCCATCACACTGTTCTGTGGATGTAGATGGCACTATGAGTAAGACCTACCAATTCAACCTTTATGACTCTACTGTCATACTCAGGTCTTTACCAAATGTGTGCTCTGGTATCTGATTGTTGAGTATTATTTGTTCCATGGCCAATGTATTCTTCTTCATTTCTTCTGAGACCCTTAAATGTGGTTTATCCTGAGAACTATATGGTGAACGTAAGCAATGGGTCTGATCCGAAAAACTTTCGAAGGCAATTATAATGATATAAGTCATGACAGGTTTAGCAATGAGTATGTCCCTATGGTGAGAGGAAGAACAGGGAAAAGTTTATATGGATGACCCTAATCAATTGATTTCCCCCAGTCATTCTGGTATAATATCGGTAATGAAGGATCTTAGGCTGTTTAACAGGAATAAAGGGTTGAGATCTTAAATTATCTATAAAGAAATATTTTCCCTTTGTCACTCATTCATAAAGAGTAACGTTCTTGGTGGAATTAGAGAGCAGCCACATGTTCCTGTCTAAGGTCTGGCCCTACTTCTGGTGCCTTTAAAAAACAGCATATGATCTCAGTCTTTTCAGTGATGGCAAAGGAATCCTGAAGATCATGAGCTCTGGAAGCAGAGATGAGGGCCTGCTATGGGAGAACCCCGGTATGGAGAGATCATTCTTTACCTTGACCCATGTACCTCTACTAGAAGGAAGGATTATTTTTGTTGTTGTGGTTGAAGGGGGAGGGATTTTTCTTTTATCCCATCCTCCATTTCCCATCCTCCACTGACTGTCACATCTTTAAGTGGAGCCATTTCTCAATAGGAAATATTATATCTAGCACAAAGTATGAAGATAAGTAATAAATGAATGAATGAATCAAAAAGCACTTATTAAGTGTTTTTATGTACCAAACACTATGCTAAATGATGAGGATACAAGTATAAAAACAAGATATTTCCTGCCCTCAAACTTATATTTCAAAGGAGGTGACACCATCATATGTAGGGAAGTATTGGCCAAAAGAAGGATTTGTAATCTCGACTGTCACAAATATGGTAGGAAGAATAATAAAGCATTCCATTAGTATTTCTTTACAGAAGCAATGATTGATTTGATTAGAGTTCTCAGAGTACAAGACAGAAAACAAGTGGGAGGAGAAGGGTATGAAGGGCAAAAGGACAAAAATGGCCTGGGTGAAAATGAGTTGGGGGAGACCTCAGAAAGAATGAATTTAGGGGGCGTAGCCAAGATGGCAGAGTAGAAAGACTCACCTATGCTAGGTCCGAACCCACAGCCCAT
>JAQQSK010009702.1:0-12975 GCA_028658325.1 Potorous gilbertii | reverse complement strand
CCTGTATGTTTGATTGAGAGAGTTGCCTGAACATAGTTAATGCTTGATAAATGCTTGACAGTTGTTTCCATTTCTGTTTCTACATGCAGATACAGCAAGAAGACTCATCAAAGTTACTGTAGTACTTTCTAATCTTGTAATGAGTTAATAATTTCAGTTCACCTCCCATGTCACAAGGAGAAAAGAAGCCTATAATATTGAATTTCTTTTTTATAGCTAGTGATATGGCTGCAAGAATGAAAAGAAGATAAAAACCAACCTATAGCATTTTTGTTGTTTTTGTTGTTGTTAGTGGTGAATTTTATTTTTGTTGTTATTTTGTTGGGTTTTGGGGGTGTTTTTTTGCCTTGGGAATGAATGGAATGTGTAGTCCTTGTTACACAAAAGTCATGATTATGTTTTTACTCTAAATTTACTACCCTCTCTATATATTAAAACCATGACCTTGAGTGAAGGTGGTTAAATGAAATAAGCCAAGGAAAGAAAAAGGAAAGATTATGATATGATAATATGTGAGGCATGAGCCTGAGATTGAATGATCCTGAATAAGAAACAGCACCTGGCACAAAATAGTTACTTAAGAATTATTTGCTAATTGAAACCCTTGATGCTCCAGCATAATACTCTTCCTGGGAAAAAAGTAAGGTTAGTCTGGAATGATCTATTTTTGCAAAGCTATGCTTCCTCTTAGTGGTTCGTTGCTTCCATTTCTAGGGGCTCATTGACCATTTCCTGAATCTATTCTAGAATATCAGGAATTGAGGGCAAAAAGACTAATTTATACACTTCAGACAATTCTCTGACTTTAATAATTTAGCCATCATTTGTCATTTTCCAGTCCCAAAGGACTTCTGCCATATTCTGTAATCTTTCCATGATGGCCCAGAAACCACATCTGCCAGGTCTTTCATTCCCTTAGATGTGGTTCCTCCACACCTTGTGATTTGAATGCACGAATGTCAGCTAGGTACTCTCTTAACTTCCTCCTTAATTATCTAAGGTTCCAAATCCCTAAGGGTCAATTTGTTCATGGACTTTCCATTTTGAAGATCATTACCTGTAGCAGAGAAGACAGAAGCAAAATGAGGTTCTTTGAGGTCTCTCTATACATAATTAACATTATTCTTCTTTTTCCAAGTTGTAGTCCTATTTCTTCTGTGATCCTCCTCTTTTTCCCTATATAGCAGGAGGAAATGAAAACACAAAGAACAAAAGCAGCCTTTTGTTCATGAGTGATTTCTGCCAGGTTCATCTCATTTTTTTCCATAGAATTTTTGTACTAATTATCTTTTTCTGAATACATTAAAATTTGCTTTCCAAAGATCTAGAATATATTTTGGTTTATACTCAGTTTTTCTTTCCTTCTCTATCACAAATTATCATTTTTCCTTTACTCCAAGTGTCTTGCCATTTTTACCTTCAACATCTGATTTTTATTGTTGGTGAGAAGAGGGTATAGAGTAGTAAATTTCCTAGTTGGTATCCACTATTTATTATAGCAAATCAAGAAATTATAAGATGCTTTGTTTTGCCAGACAGTTCAACTGATGAATGGGGAATAGGATTCATGCCTCCATACAAAGATTGTGATTTCTTTCTCAAGATTTCATATGTCTCCTTTCTGTCTTGGGGTCTCCAGGTTGGTTGCTGACTTAACTCACATTGAGTATATACTTTTAGTATTCAATGTTTTCCCCACTCTCCTTTACCTATCTGAAGAGGCGGGACAGCACAGTGGATAGAATGGAGTGATAGACTCGGAGAGATAATTGTCTAAGTTCCATATGACCTCAGACACTTCTTAGTTATTTAACCCTGGGAAGGCTACCCAATCCCAACCCCCATATAAAGTGGAAAAAAATAACAGTTCCTGCCTAATTGGTTTGAAAGAAGGATTAGATGAGATAATGTATATGTTTGGCTCATTTTGAGTTCTTAGTTCTTCTCACTCCTACTTACTTCTTACTTCTCCTTTGAATATTTGCATATATGTATGTTATACACACACATGTATATATAGTTTACATACACACATATACATGTATACAGTGTTATATATCTATGCAGACATATGTTTATATGTGCAAATGTACACACATATACATAAACCCACATATATACACGTGTCTAATATACATATGTGTATACATATGAATATTATATATGAATACACACATAGCATGTGTGTGATATATACACATGTGTAATATATACACAAATATATTACATACACATGCATACACACATAATTGGTTTTATTGCTGGCTCCTTTCTTGACTCTTCCTTAATTTACATAAATTCCCAGAAATAGACAAGGCATGGTATAAATTGATTTCAAAGATAAAAATTTGACAAAATGCTGCTTTCAGGGCAAAGTGTTAGCTTATCTTTATCATTAACAATCAAAACATTTTTCTATTTGACTGGTAAGATTAGTATTGTGATACTTTAAACATTAATAAACTGCTAGAAAACCATAGCAGAGTGAACCTCTTATCCCTGATATCTTTTGTGAATCACAGCTATTTGCAAAATATTAAGACATTTTGAGAGTTATTTTTCATGTTTGGAACTAGATAAACAGTCAAATTTCTAACACTATAATATTATAATATTTAATTATTATAATATTATAAGGATGCCTTTATAGTCTTAATTTTATCCATAAAAAGTAGAAGATAGGGGCACAGCTACAATCAACTATATTTGCTCAATGCTTCAAAACAAATAAATACTATTGTTTTTAACAGAAATCTTCAAATGGCTAGAGAACTAGTCTTAGGAAACCAGAATTCCATGTTGAGGCTACTGGGAGGTGAACGCTATTGCTACCACCACCACCACCACCACCATCATCATCATCATCATATTTATTTCTATGTTTTACACAACATTTTATAAATATTCTCATTTCTCCTCACAACAATCCTGGGAGTTGTTGCATTATTATCTGCATTTTATAAATTGGGAAACTGAGGCAAGGTCTCAGAGACATCCAGCTGCTAAGTTTCTGAGGGAGGATTTCAATTCAGGATTTCCAGTGCCAGTGTTCTACCCATTGTGAAAGAAAACCTGCCAATTGTTTTTCTAACAACCAAGAGAAAAATACCATTTGTAGTGCTGAGATCTGGGAGGCCAGTATTTGTTAAATATGTAGGAGTTTCAACATACATTTAATTTCATGGTCAAAAATAAACATTATTCCACGGAAAGCAAGGTAGCCTGTGCTACTCCTGCCAGATGGTTCTCCATATTCAACATCACTTTTCCCCTGTCTAGATTGAAAATTATTTAGATTACTTCGTTTTCTTCCCTGAAGTGGCACAGCAGAGATCAATGGAATGCCACTTCTGAAAAGATGAACCATAATCTCTGCTTTCACAAGTGAAATCAACTTGTTAATCCAATAGCAACAATTTCCAGACTCAGCAAAAGTAAAACAAAACAAAATAAACAAAAAAAATTATCAAACTCATTGAATATTTAGTAGAAATCACTTGACTGCTTGAATGTTTCAATTTTCAAACAGTTTTCTTTGGCTTTAGGCTAATACAGCCATGGATGCAAAACAGTATCAGGATACAGATGGCATTGCTCCTCCACTTTATCTGAATATTCTCATGCATACAATGATCCTAACTGAGATGGAGGAGAAAAAGAAGACTGGGTTACTGAGGAGACATGGCATTCATTACAGAAAAGGTATAACAACTTAGATGAGTGTATTTGCTAAAATCGTCTGACTTTCAGCAAGGAACAAAACTGGATCACAGAATATTGCAACTCTGTCTGCTTCCACCAGAGATCATAATTGGGCTATGATTTTTACAACAGGCAAGTCTTATTGTCAGAGGACTGAGACTGGCAAAAAGTAACATTGATGCCCCAGACCTGGAAACATTACAAACAATAATGAAAAATACTTTTTAAAAATTTCTGTGTATACACATTACACACAAAGTAATATATGTGGCACATTTTCTTTTCCTGCTATTATTCTCTACTTGAAATGATAAAAGATTTTCAGAAAATTTAAAGTATTTTTGCATTCTTACAAATAATAATTCTGTTTCGTTCCTGGGAAATCCTCACTCAATTGGTATTCTGTTTAATATTATTAATATACTTTGGATGATTATAGAAATGGTTGCACATGAGAAGAGGTAATTTATCAGTCAAAAAAAGGTAGAAGTAGTAGTTGTAAATCAAACTATTGCTTGATCTGTGGAGGACTATTTAGATTAACTGAGGTCAGGTTTCTGAAGAGAGAGTTTAGGAATTCTGTCCTTTTAATGGTATTCATATGGTAAGTACTCCTTAGAGGAATAGCCAAGTGACAGGGAGATTCCTGTCTAGTCTGTCTCTTTGTGGCACTACTGCATTTCCTTGTAGAAGAAAGATATTTTAAAAGGAGAGAAGAAGCAAAGGGAAAGAGTGAACAGGGAAAGGAAGGGGCAAAAAGAAGGGCAAAGGGGAAAGGAGAATGGAAATGGCAAAGGAGAGGAAGTTGCAGGGAGTGACAGAAATGTGGTAAAAATGGTAGTCAATTGACCAGATTCTATGTTGTTACCTCAAACCAAACATTATTTTTACTCAAAAACTGACTCTCTTGAAGACTTTGGTTTCTTTTTACTTTAGATTTTTGGAGATAATTAGATTATTTTATTTAAGAGTTAAGGGATTATTACATATTGATTATTGGGAGAATTTTCAAAATTCTTCACTTTCTTCCTTTTCTAACCTGAATAATTCCATAATAACCCAAAAGAATGAAAAATTAATTCTGCTTTGCATGAATTCTTTTTTTAATTAAATTGCTGGATTTCTCTGAAGTTGATATTGTTTCATTATGTAAAGTATGTGATTAAGGTATTCTAAGATTGTAGCATTGTCTACTAGAAAAATTTCATGATCATTTAAAATTGGTAATTGTTTTCTATACTTAAAATTTCTCATTCTATCAATACATCAACTTTCATTTATTTATTACTTACTCTGTACCAAGCATCATTTTCGCCACTGAGGTTATAAAAAAAGTAAATTTCTAATCTTATTAGTCTACATTCACTTATCCATTGAGACCATAATAGATCATGACTTACCCCCATTGGATCCAGTAGTATAGAATCAGATACAATGCATCACCTGAGAAGGGGACATAACTCTTCCAGGGGAGGCTTATATACTAAGACTTAATGCGTTGCGATATCTGGCATTTTAGTCTGTATCTAATTGTGCGAAATTCTACCTATTCTCCTTGGGTCTCCTGCATTTCACATTGCAGCCCAATTTCATAGACTCCCAGGAACTATGAATCATATAGCTCAACTTTTCTTATTTTCCAGATAAGGAAATTGGTGCTCATTAATGTTAACTGACTTGCCCAAGATAACACAAGAAATCAGTCCTAGGTTGAGAGTATAATGGCTCTGTCCTTTCCACCTACAACACATTTGCTCACTTTTCTGAAGTTTTGCAGCATCTCTTACAACTCTCACGCTCTTACTACATTCCAAACTTTTATATTTGTATACAGGGAGCACTGTTTCCCTTGCACATCTATAAATCTTTTTTTCTCTAGCAGTTCTACATCTAGGATCCTATTATTTCTTCAAAACCCCACTCCCAGCACATACACATTAAGCTTCTTGAAGGCATGAATTTTGTCTTCTTTGCTTCCTTGTAAGCCTCATCGATTTGGAAAAAATAGAGATTCAATTAAAAAAAGGTTTGTTAAATGAATATCTGTAAGTATACTGAAATGGAGAATAGAAATGTTTAGAAACTAATGGTGATTTTGAAACATTCATCTTGAGACATCTCTATTAAATAAAAAAAGGTGTCATTTACATAACACTTTTAGTTTTACATGATATTTTACCATATGTTATGTAAATTGAGCCTCACAACAACCCTGAAATATTTTTCAGGTGAGAAAACTAAGGCCAAGAAAAGTTAAATGAAACGCATAGTCAGTTAGCAAATGTCAGAAGATGCAAACCTGCATCTCTTTGATTCCAAGCCTAGCACTCTATACATACTATAAAACAGTATAGCTAACTATAGATAACTACTGCCTCTGAGAGGTTTTAATATTTAGAATCAAAGAACAAGAAAATATTAGAACTAGAGGGGACCATTCAAGTTATTTTTCCCAACCCCTCATTTTATGGAGGGAGAATCTAAGGAATTGAGATGTTATGTCATTGGAGGAAAGGGAACAAACATACCAGGTAGTTTATTGAGGTCTCTGTCAGCTTGAAGATGTTCTTTCTGGAAAACTTGCTTACCTTTGCATATTCATTAGCATTTTGTATAATTAATGATTGGGAAGAGTAAAGCCAGAGCTAATTTGAGGGTATCAAAGAAATTATGGATGGAAAACTACCAAAGTGCATTGTATAGACTGTTTTGCTGCAATCTGAATCTTAAAAGAAAAGAGCTTTGGAATGTTCAAGACTATGCAACATTTCAAGTTTCTTTTCAGAGGAGGCTTTTTCTTTCTTTCAATGGAGGTTTTTTTTCTCTTTCATAACCAAGAAATTATATTTGGCAATAAAACTTCAATCTTCTAAATTCTTGAAATCATTTATCAAACCAGTGACTATTGTTAGAGAATTAAATTTAGACAAGTAAACACCAAAGGCTTAAGAAAGTTTCAATCTGAGGAAAAAAGTCTAGGATGAGAGTCAGCATGGTAATGAATAGTGATTAGAACATAAGACAATGTTTGAAGTCTGTTTCATTTATTCACTCCTAGCTATGTGACCTTGGGAAAGTCACATAAGAGTTCTAAGCTTTGAAAAAGAACATTTGCACAAAGACATATGCAAAGCACTTTTAACACATGTGTACTTCATAAATTATGTGGAATATGGATCAAAGTGTTTTATATGATATATAATCATATAGTATACACAGAATATATAATTTTTGTTATAATATATTATTATAACAAAATAAATATTGTGAATATTAATATAATTTAATATTAAGGGAATAGAAAGTAATTTGTATCTCAAAATCAGCATTTCATTAAACTTTGATTAGATATCTTTCTGATAACTAAGGAAATATTAATGCAAATATTAATGAACACAATCAAAATGAACTGAAATCTATGGATATATAGGACTTCTTTTTTGGGGGGTGAGTCATTCTATTCTTTAATGTGAGATTACTGTTTTTCTTGGGGGGGGGTGGAAATGAAGAAGAAAACTCAGTAATGTAAGTGAAGGGTATGGACTTCCAAAAAGATGTGACATTGTATATTAAACAGAGTGATTAAACTGGGGAAATCAGAATATATATGATTAATCTTTAATTAACACCACTGAACCCAAAACTTGGCAACAAAACTAAAAGTAGTGCAGCTGGCAGAATCTTTTGTCATATTTGTCAATAAAAAGAAATCCTACATCCCTAGAAGGAAACTCAAGTCAATTCAAACTTCCACTGAAATCAAAATACCCCTATGTAATACCTTCTCCCCAAATTTATAAAGTATATATGTATAACTACATGTATTTGCATAAATATATGCATACACACCATATGTGTGTATATATGTATGTATATATGTATATGTACACATATAAATATGTATATACATACACTCACACCTATTCATATACATAATACAATGTTAGATTTAAACCTAGAAGGGCCTCAGTTGTTATTTAGTCTGACCTCTTCATTTTAAAATGAGGAAATGTAGGCCAAGAGTAATCAGTGAAATAGTGGAAATGAAAAACATATAAGAAAGTATTGGCAGAGGCATGAGCTTTGCATGTGAAAAAGTTTTTAGTTGAAGATGTGACATGGTTACAACAATTTAATAGGTGATGTGATCTGAGGCTACAATGAAAGACACATTATTCATAATGATGCAAGTGATAATCCTGTAATTCTGGTCGGGCTAAATTTGAAGCATTGTATTTGGTTACATGAGCCATATTTTAGGAAGTACATGCATGGGAAGGAGTGATTACTGGAAGTCATTCACTATAAAGATAATTTGAAAGTGTTGGGGAATTTAAGGGCAGAATGAAGATGGGTGGAATATGTGAAATGAGAGATTCAGACTGCATAAAAGAAATAGTATTCTAATTATTCTATTTGTTTAAAAATAGAATGGGTTATCCTGAAGGTAATGTCTACTTCATCACTGAAGGTCTTTTTCAGAAAAGTTCTGTCCATATATAGATTAGAGCAGATTACCTCTGAGATCCCTAACAATTTTAAATTTTTAGTATTAACTTAAAAAAACAATTATATTGAGCAGAAAATGGAAAGTACTCTATAACTATGGTTTGTCTTAAACCCACTAAAACCCAGATGTCTTTGAAGATAACTTTACTCAAACACATGGTTGGGCTAGAGCAAACTAGAAACACTGAAAAAGAAATTATGCATTGAAAAAGGAGGAATGAAGTTATCTGGAAAAATACAATAACCAAAAATTTCTTAAGGAACAGTTCTCTGTATATGATTTTACATGTGCATTGATGGCTTTCAGGGTAGACTACTCCTTTAAAAGAGAGACAGAATAGAAAACCCTTAAGAATTCTACTAGAGTTTAAATATTAAGAAATCATAATTTTTAAAGAAAATGCAAGATCTAAATACTACCATTCTACATATATATGTGTATATATGTATATCATGTAAGTAGTTAATTCTACCATGCTTAGTCAAATATTTAAATCCTATTGGTCTGATTGCTATTTCAAAACTTTGAACATCTAGCTCCTATACTCTCTAACACAACACATAATGAACTAAAAAGCATGATTAGTTGGCTACTATGTACTAACCACCATGCTAGCGGTGAGTGCTAGGGGTGGAGACCAAAAATGAATAGTCCCTTTACACACACACACACACACACACACACACAAGTAAACACACTACCAAACACACCCCGCCTCCCACACATTCCCCCCCCCCCCTACCAAACACAGACACACACGCAAGCACTTCATTTCAATTCTAAAGTTTGCTTCAGGGAAAAGAGACAGACAAATGCCACTTCATCGTTCTACAGATTCAGTATCTCTTTGTGGTGATTAACTACTAAAGAGTACCTCAAGGCAAGTCTCCAGTGTAACCACTTGCACTCATTCTTTTCTCTTATTCCGTGCTTCTCATGATTATTCCGAAGCAGCAGCCCCAGTAAAAGTGGTGATAACTAGTCCTATACTATTCTTTTATATTTTTCCGGTGTCCCTGTAGCTTCTTCATCTTCTCATAGTGGTCCTAGATTAAGCCCCTGGAGGGAAGAAACCATATCCCTACTTTGTGCTCCAAGTGATTAAGCCGAGGCTGCGTTCAGACAAGCATCTTACATGTGCTTCTTGAAGAGTAATGAGGCTGGCGATCTGTAAAGTGGGTGAAATTGGTTTTATAACAACTTCTAGGGTTCTCCTTTGGATGATTAGTTAACAGCGGTGAGGGGAAAAAATAGTTCACTGGCATGGGAAGCCTGTGTGAATGAATGTGTTATTTTAGAAGATGGAGGAGAGGAAAAAAAAACAAACTGATCCTGGATCTTTTACTCCACATAAGTTGAGATTCTTGACATATTTGAAAAGATTATATTTATTCTCATCAAACCAATTCTAAATTGAAATGGGAAACCCTACTTACTTTAATTAATCACTGAGCTCAGTAGAATGAGTTGGAGTCGAGTCCAGTTTCCCCTAGTTGAGAATTCCAATATATCCGTGCCCCTGTCTTGGGAGAGCCCCTCCAGCTGTGGCAGGTGCAGATCACCGACCTTCGCGCGCTCAAGCATCCTTACTCTCCCCTCCCTACCCGCCCCCAAGTGGGCGCTGAGCTCCTGAGCATGCTCAGTGCGGTTGCTGGAGTCACTGAGGAGTTTCCACGCGTGTACTCCACTTCTCCGGGTTTTAGCAGGAGCCTGTGTTGAGGGGGTTCAAAGGGGGTGTGTGTGTGCAGGGGATGGGGGTGGCACCCGGGAGCCAGGGCAGATTTGGCTTTGCGAGTAGCTAGATTCTCAGCTGCCCAGGCTTCTCCTGCTGGCTGTTGCTCCGAGATGCTCAAGCAGAGCGCTGGGCTATTTCACCTGCCGCGCTGAGGCAGGGGGGATTGGGGAGAGCGGTTGCTGCTGAAGGCAGCTGGGGTGTGTGAGATGGGGGGAGCGCCTACTGCAGTATAATGCGAGCCCGTCTCTTCTGGAGGAGCCAGCAGCTGCCCGAGCCCCAGCGCCCCTTTCAGGTGCTCTGCCTCGGTCTCCCACCCCTCCAGTAACTTGACTCTTCGCTTCTTCTCTTTTCTGGTGCTTCTCTCGGTATAGGGGTGGTGGGGGGGAGGGGGGGAGAGTTTTTGGGGGAGGATTGCGGTAGCTGAAGGAGAGATTCCGAGAGGGAGCTTGCCTGGTGCCTCTCTTCTTCTCCCCCCACATCTCCACTCTCTCCCCCTCACCGGGCCCCCGCCGCCCCCCTCCGCTGCCGCTACCACTGCTGCTACTCCGCCAATTCGGGGAGAGACGGAAGCCTGTGTCATGCAATTGGTGCCAAGTGAAGGTGCCCGAGTCTGAAGTCCCCGTGAGGAAGCGAAAGCCAAATCCAACCCCACAATGACAGCCATGAAGCAGGAGCAGCAGCCGTCCAATCCCGGGGCCAGAGGGAGCCAGGCGCAGCAGCAAGATCAGGTAAGAGTTTGCAGCAAGTATCCCTCCTTGGGGATGTGAAGACGGGCTTCAAGCATCTTCCCTCCCAGTTCCCCTCTTCCATCCACCGCCTTTACATTATGCCCTCCCCCTGTCTCATCCCCATCCCAGCCCTCACCCCTGTTTGTCTTTTCCCACTCCACCCCCTTTTTACCCTCCTCCTTTCTCTGCCCTTCCCCCCACTCCCCAATTTGGTTGTTCTCCAATCCTCCCTTATGGACTCTGAAGGAAGTTGAAGCATTTGAGTGCGCTCTAGGGCCAGGGAAAGGATGCAAAAGGTGGAGAGATGTGGGGAGGGCGGGAGAGAGGTAAAGTGCGACTACCTGAATATATGGGGGGAGAGAGGGAGGAAAGGTGAGGGAGCCCAGGAGGGCTGGCCGCAAGCGGGATGGAAAAGTAGTGGCTGTTGGGTCCGCTGCTGCCGTGAGGGCTGCTGCTGCTTCTGCTAAAAGCTACCCAGCCGGAGTGAATGGCTCATCAGAGAAAAGAAAAGGAAGGATTTTCAATCCCCCATTCATGCTTGTTGGAAGGTAACTGTAGGGAGCTGTTGGCCCGGGTCGTTGCCTTGGCTTCAGTGAGAAACAGCTGCCTGAAGAAAAGTACACTTTACTAAGGGAGATAGTCGAGTCATCTGGGAGCTTGGCTTGGCTGTACCATTTGAGAGAGGCGGGGAGCTTAGTATAGGTGACGACCTTTAACCAGTTAGTTTTATGGTTTCTTGATTTGAACTTGGTCAGTTTCTGCATCTATGCTTGGCTTGAGGAAGGGGCAAGTGATGCGATTAGATAGGGGAAGGTTTGTTGGTTTCCTGAATCCACATGTTTTCAGTTTCTGCAGTGTAGTGCTTTTATAGAGACAGTTGATGACTAGTCCTCTTGAGCAGAGATGGGCATATTTTTCTTGCTCTTTTTTTAGCTTTCCAACATTCCTTCCCTCCTCCTCCCGCCACACACACATTGATTTTTGTTTGTTTGTTTCAGTGTTGTCCAGTGAAATAACCTAAGGGTGACTCTTGTACTCATCTTTCCCAGACTAGGTTGATTCTGGAGTTTGGTCTGTTCATTTACTCTTAAGTTGAAAGAAGAGGCGGGAGGGTGGAGGCGTTAGGAGTTTGGGATGGGGAGGTAAAGAAAAGGAGAGACAATTATGATGAGCCCTTTCATATATCTGTCATGTTTACATCAATTAGGAACTCTAGGTAGATACTGTCAGCTATTAGGTCATAGGATAATTATGGCACTCTGGAAAAGAGCCTCCTATGCTACCTACCAGAGATGGTGCTCTATGCCCAGGATACACTGCGGAATGGGCTGTAACGCCTTCCTGGGCAGACACTTTCCCAGATGATTTCTGGAACTGGGTATAAAATACGATCAGCTAGAATCATAAGCAGTGCCTCAGCTATTAAGCTTTTCTGTGCCTTTAAGTTTAAAGTGTAAAGGGAGCTGTCCAAATGGAGATGAGATGGAGGAAAAGTGGTCCTATTAGCATCCTAGAGTCTTTGCTTATTATCAGCACTCATCACCTTCCCCACATTGCCTTCAGGGGTTTCTGTTTCACAGGTGGTGACTATTACCACTCACTAAAAGCCTATCTGGGTTTATACTACGGCATGATGCAGTTTATGCAGTAATTTGTTCTGTTTTGGAACGATCAATGAAAGTGTTTTGCCCTTTTCAGGGTTAAACCTCTAAAAAGATGAAAAATATCCTTCCCCCACCCACCTTTGTTCTTAGAAGAGCAACTGGTTAGCAGCTATTTAAGAGATTATTTGTCAAGAAAGGAGTATGGTTTGGAAATCCACTTTCAGGCTGACAGCACCCTAAATTTCATTAACAAGCTGCCATGCCTCTCAGTTGCTCCTGGGATGATAGTACCAACAAGAATGATTAGTCAGGTGAGATTCCCCACATGAAATTTCTGCTCACTAACCTGTGACACCAACTGGTTACTTTGGGTGCTGCAAAATTTTCAATTATATTGGAGGTGGAGAGAAAGCCAAGTGGAACATAGCTACAACATCTGAAGATAATGTTCATAATCTGTGTGTTCTGTATATACTGGCAAATCAACAATCCATGTGTAGGGATTGGAGTCACATTTAGAATTTATTGCTAATTTGTATTGAGACACACACACACACACACACACATATATATATATATATTTCATGCTGCTGCGTATTTTTGTAACCAACAATTTTTCAAAATATCATGAATAGTTGATTAATTCTCATTATAAAATTAATATTATTTCCAAATGTCAGTGTTGAATGTGTGTGT
>JAQQSK010009700.1:0-12976 GCA_028658325.1 Potorous gilbertii | reverse complement strand
TTTTGTTTTGTGATTTCTTAGTTTCTCAGAAAGTCATTGGCCTCCATCTCTTCCATTCTAATTTTGAGAGAGCTATTTTCTTCAGTGAGCTTTTGTACCTCTTTTTCCACTTGACTAATTCTGCTTTTGAAAGCATTCTTCTCCTCATTGGCTTTTTGAACCTCTTTTGCCAATTGAGTTAGCCTATTTTTCAAGGTGTTATTTTCTTCAACATTTTTTTGGGTCTCCTTTACCAAGGTATTGACCCGTTTTTCATGCTTTTCTTGCATCTCTCTCATTTCTCTTCCCAGTTTTTCCTCCACCTGTCTAACTTGATTGTCAAAATCCTTTTTGAGCTCTTCCAAGGCCTGAACCCATTGGACATCTATTTCAGATGTTTGGGATATGGACGCCTTGACTCTTATGTCTTTAACTGATGGTAAGCAGTTTTCTTCTTCATCAGAGAGGAAGGGTGGAATCATCTCCTCCCCAAGAAAGTAACCTTCAATGGTCTTATTTTTTTTCCATTTTCTGGGCATTTTCCCAGCCAGTTACTTGACTTCTGAGATTCCTGTCCACCCCCACCTAGATCTGCCCAGCTAGTGCTTGGGGTCTGAGATTCAAATGCTGCTCCCCTGCCTCAGGGCTTTTGGTGGCAGGCCTGGCTGTTATTCAATGGGAGCTTAATTTCTGGTGCTCAGGTGGGGGCAGGGCCGCCTCCCAGGCTCAATTCCCTCAGAGGGTTTATGCAGACACCTTCCATAATGGAGGTGCTGCTGAGCTCCTGCCTGCTCTGGGAGCCTCTGGACACCCACCGCCTCCGCTACTGCCTCCAAAGGAGGCCTGAGTCATGGAGACACCCTGCTCCCCTCTCAGCCTGTCCAGACATCTCTCTCACTGACCTGTGCGTCTGTGGGTGGAGGGACCTTCGTGGCCACTGGAGATTCTGTGCCTGAAGCCTGCTTGGATTTGTTCCTCTCAGTGCTGCATGGCCAGGGCAGGGCTGGGCTCTACTCCTCTCCGGTGTGTGACAGACCTTTGGGAATCTGTTTTTCAGGGCTCTCTGGAATGGACTCAGGGGTGAATTGGTTTTAAGTAAGGCAGAATTGTACAACGTTGGCAGCCTCAATCTCTCCTCCAGAGTCATAGAAGTCTAGTGGCAATAAAAAAGTTGGGACAACTGACAATGGCCAGGATGCAGTGGATGATCTTTGTGATTTTTTTTAATTTTACTTTTTTATTTTTGTTTCTGACCAACTCCAAGTGCCCCATGAGACCTGCTTCAGCCATTTTCATGGTCATTAGAACCAATTTTTTCATCCATCTATTCCATGGGGGGATGTCTTTATAAGCATAAGGCAGATATCCCCTAACCTACCAAGGCTTTCAACCCTCAATCTGGTTTAGCCCTTAAGCCAAGATGGTTTTATTGGGGTGTGGCCTCAATGCATCCCATAGCTTCTTGGAGTCACAAGTGAAAGTTGGATGAAAGTTAACACCAAAAGCAGATGAACAACTCTGAAAAGGGCTCTGCACACCAGAGGTGCTAGTCCTCCCTGAACACCCCATATAAGCTATTGCACGTAGTGACCCAGTATGACACAAGAGCCCATGACATCCCCCTTACTATAAGTAGTGAATCACTAAGTCAATAAAAGGTACTTAGTATAGTAAAACATTTTACTTGATTCTAAGGATCCTTATATAAAAGCAAACCAGTACCCAAACTCAAAGAAATCCCATTCTTTTCTGGGAGACTAGATATACAAATATAAGTAAATGAAAATATATACAATCTAGATATGGCTGATTTTCCTAACTCCACATCTGACCACATCATCCCTATTCCTTCAAGGACCATATAAAAACTCCTCTGTTTGACCTTTAAAACTCTTTAGTTGGCCCCTTCCCAGGTCCTTAATCTACTTCATTACTCTACTTTGTCTGCTCTGCAATCCAGTTATACTAGGATGTTTGCTATTTCTAGTTGTAATGGTAATTTCAATGGGAAGATCTTTCCCATTTATTAATAGGCCCAAGTGAACTGCCTGGATCACATGGAA
Source organism: Potorous gilbertii (assembly GCA_028658325.1). Classification (NCBI taxonomy): domain Eukaryota; kingdom Metazoa; phylum Chordata; class Mammalia; order Diprotodontia; family Potoroidae; genus Potorous; species Potorous gilbertii. The sequence continues at coordinate 10,934 of JAQQSK010009700.1, read as the reverse complement.
GCCTGAGTCACATGAGTCATGTTACATGGAACAGAAGGAAGCAGAGCTAGAGCAGAGCTGAGAGGAAATTGGTGAGAGCAATCAGAACTGAGAAAGGAAGTTAGCTAGCATGAGTGAGAGAGCTTGCTTGTGATTTGTTCAAGGGAGCTAGTTTGTGGGAAGCCTAACAGAGGGAAGACCAGGGGATGATATTGACCTCTGCAATGTTATTGGGTATTGATTTCTTTGTTATTGTGATGGATTTGACTTTCTAGTGTCTGAATAAATGTTTTGGTTCTGGCTTTCATGTGGAGAGTCTGTTGTGTTTCATAATTCAGAATTGTGCCAGCCTATTCATGGCTGCCATAGGTGCTGTAAATAATATTAGTGCTACTCTAGCATGAAACATTCCATCTTCCATCTGCTTAACTTCATACTTCCCATTCCCCAGCGCCAGGAAAGATTTCTTCCCACTTCCACCTGTTATCCTCTTAGAATCCCAGCTTTCATTCAAGACTCTTGCCTCACTTTCTGAAGTGAGCCTTTGCCATTTCCTCCAATTATCAGACACTTGCCTTTGCCATTTCCTTGCTTCTACTCTGTGTTTTGTATGTGGTATACATGGTAGAACATAAACTCCCTGAAGGTAGGCATGGTTTCATTTTGTCATTGTATCCCTAGTACTTTGCAAAGTGTATAACAAACTGTAGGCAATTAATAAAAGTTTGGTGATGTCTTTGGTACAATCTATAACACTTATCACTATAGTGAGTCTTAAGCAAAATGATAAAGTCAATGATATTTGTCTGTGAACTTTCCCATACTTTCTGTTCTGGGATAACTTTTCCCTGCCATTTCCCTTAATACCTCTTTTTCTTGCACTTTTACCATTATTATTTTTCTTTCTCAAACCTTTTCTTTCTGGGAGAGGGGGAGAAAAATAGTGCGCTTCCCAGATATATTTGCATTTGATCAAGCTAATGAAACCTGAAGGAACGAAGCTTTGTTGTAAAATTTCTGGCATCAGTAAGACTGTGGGCAAAGTAGGTAGGAGCCAATTTTTAAATTTTTTTGCCATCAGTTTCTAGTTTTACATTTATGTCAAAACTGTTATCTCTGCACCAGAGATATTAGGAAACATGGCAACATTAGGAAGATATGTACAGTTGATTATGCTTACTCTGTCTTCGATGAATGCTTTTAAAGAATGAGCTATGTTTCTTAACATGTTGATGGGCCTTTTTACCTTGTAGATGATAACTGAGAAAATAGAGGGTTAAATTACCCACTTTAGGAACATAAGCTTGAGATCTAGAAGAGAACCTAAGGAACCATTCAATCCAGTGGTGTCAAACTGAAACAGAAATTGTGATCACGAATGTGTGTATATATATATACATCTATCTATCTATCTATCTAAGAATCTCTGCAGTTGCATATTGTCTAAGTTTTAAAATGGAATATCATTCCATTGTATTTTATTCATATGGTTAAATATTTCCCAATTATATTTTATTCTGGTTCCCAGGGCATTCATACATTTTCTTTATTTTGCAAGTGAGGAAACTAAGAGAGAAGTGACTTGCCCAAATTCTCATAGATAGTGACTAGCAGAGATTAAATTCCAACACAGGTCTCCCTAGCCTCAGGTTAGTGTACCTCTCATCATATCATATGCTCCACCATATGTACACCAACCGAAGGATTTGAAATGACTCATTAATGGTTGTGATTACAATTTTAGCCAATGATGACAGCTATAATTATGTTTTACATGCTTATTTTGTTAAGAAGTATTTGTTAGGAGGAGCCGAGATGGTGGAGTAGAAAGACTCACCTATGCTAGGTCCAAACCCACAGCCTATGGATTTCCAGTAAAAAGAACTCCCAGCAAATTCTGGAACAGTGGAAGCTGCGCAGCGATGGAGTGGAGGAGATTTCCGTTCCAGAGAGCCCTGAAAAACCCACCCCAAGGGTCCATCATGCGTTGGACGGGAGCAAAGCCCAGCCCTTCCCTGGACCTGCGGCCCCAAGAGAAGCAGATCAGATCAGGTTTCAGGGATGGAATCTCCTGAGGCCACAAAGGTCCCTTCACCCACAGACACACAGGTCAGTGAGAGAGACATCTGGATGGGCTGAGAGGGGAGTGGGGTGTCTCCATAACTCAGGCCCCCTCAGGAGGAAGCCGCAGAGGCAGCAGGTGGCCAGAGGCTCCCAGAGCAGGCAGGACCTCAGATCCATTACGGAAGGTCTCCACGTAAAGTCAGAGTTTTAGGAACCACTGTCGAGTATTGTTCTTGCTACTAGGAAATAAGAAATATAGGTAACGGGGAATAGAAAGTTAGCTAACCCTACAGGACAAAAGAGAAGATGGGGACAAGAGAAGGGAAAGATGATAGAAGAGAGGTTAGATTGGTGATAGGGGAAATTAGAATGCTGGGTGTATCAGGGTGGGGGAGGGGACAAATGGGGAGAAAATTTGGAACCCAAAATTTTGTGAAAATGAATGTAAAAATTAAATAAATAAATTTTTATATATTGAAAAAAAAGAAGTATTTGTTAGGCTGGTTAAATTTTATAGCTATCTGTAGAAATTTACAGTTGGATAGGACCTCATATATCATTTAGTCCAATGCCTAGCTTGTCATTCAACCAGTTAGTAGTGAAGGCAGGATAGAACCCATGACCTCTTAGTCTCAATCATGTATTCTTTCTTTCTACTACACAAAGATGAGAGAGGAAGAGAGAGACAGAGAGACAGAGAAAGACAGAAAAAGAGACACAGAGAGAGGCAGAGATAGAGACAGTACAATAGGAAGACAGAGAGACAAATAATTAGGTAGACAAAAAGGCAGACAGACAAACAGACACACTCAAATCTGTCCACTCAATTTTGAAAGGGTACAGTGATTTCTTCTAACATGTTTTCTTTTCTTTTTCTTTTTTTCTTTTTAAACATTCAATGTGATGTCACTTCTATAACTTCCATTTAGGATTTAAAGCTAACAATAGCCTTCCAGGTATAAAATAAGGAAATGTCTTGATGGATTTGTTCTTTCACTGTTATAGGAATTGCTTCATGGTACTGGTCACAGCCTGTCCATATCCTCCTATCCTACGAGAGTCTTGCATATCTGTTCAAACATGTTAGCTACAGAGAGTTCACCTAACATGTTCCAGCTAACAATATGTGACCTTTCACTTTTTTTCTCATATGCCTCTGATGACATCTTACTCTGGTTCTCCTTGTCTGCAATGCTTTTCATCTGGCCATTGATATTTCCTTGGTGTCTTTCCATTGCCCACTATGTGTTAATCACTTTCAATTCTTTGGATACCACAATGTCTCAAGACTTGAAAGTAATACAACAGCACTAGCAAAATTCTCATATATAAAAAATAAAGACCTTTGTTTCAGGAAGACATTTACAAGCATTAAAATCAAATTTCAGTATCCCAAAGGCAATCTGGCCTGTTGCTCTTCAGTACTGGGTCTAACTCACAGTCCATTAGCAAGGTCTGCATAAGAGATGGAGATATTAATGGATGAACTCCATGGGTTGTCCATCTAACTGCATTTCAGAATTGGAATAAGCATAGCATTATGAAAAGTTCTATTCTACTTCCACAGTGAGTTGTCTTATACACAATCTTATAGGATTGATAGACAAGTTTAGTAGGAATACATAGACAAGTTAGGTTTGTTTTTAAAGACTTACTTCTCTTCTCAAAAGGAGGCTAGGATTTATAACTGGGAGAAAAGGGAAGATGCTTAAGAAACAAACAAACAAAACCACATTGTACGCTTAGTCAGTAGTGCTCCTAGAGATGCATTTGGGTTGGGAACTGACAGTGAAATCACTGACAAAAGAAACAATCTATTTATTAAAGATATTTATACGCTTTAGGGGCAAGGTGAGAAAGGGTTCCAAGGAGGCCTTAAATTCTGGCTATATCCTTTCCTTTCCTCCTTTCCCCTCCCCTCTCCTTTCTTTCCTTTCCTTTCACTTCATTTCCTTTCTCAAAACCTTAAACCTACTGCACTCTGAAGCTCATACATTGGAGTTCACTAGGCCCATGCCTAAGGGCTGTCTTCTGGACCCTCCTGGCTTAAGGGTTATTATCAATAGTAACTATTGCTGTTTTCCTCCCAGTTTGTGGTCATTTTTTCTGTGCCTCACTAAAGAGGCCATCCCCTGGCTACTTCCTAAAGAGAACTCTTCACTGAATGGCATTGCCCTCAACCTAAGGGAGTTCCTGAATAGACCTTGACCTAAAGGGGCCAAGGTCTCCCATTGCATCATGGGTCATCTCCATTAATCCTGGTGAATATCTGGTCACTGGATGCAGATGACTCTGGAGAAGTGAGGCTGGTGACCTGCGCAGTCAGCCCCACTCACTCAAAGCAAGTCAAATGCAAGTCATATATCATCACTTCTCTGCTGACACGGTCTTCTTCGTCAACAAGGAATGAACACAACAAATTCTGCAGCTAGTAGGGAAAGGGAAAAGGTGAATTGTATTTTTAAGCCTGTCCTTTTGAAATTTCTCGGCTTAAAAATGCAGTGCTCTGTCAGATTTAGAAGTTTTCCTAGTAGCAATGATGCAAAAAAATGCATGTTAATAAGTAATAGCACTTAACGGTACTATCTCTCTTCAGGCTTATGAGAGCTTGCTTATCAGTCATGTTTCCCCAAGCCTTTCTTGCTCCATGGCAGTGAATTTGGAAATCTGAAGGCACCTACCCTTATAACACAGGAGTTTGGGAAGATTATTTTAGCAAATCCAAAGGATACAAGGTTCAATGATTTCCTTATAAATTCAAGTTTAACTTCATATTGAACCTCCTCGGCTCAATTTGGATATTTTACTTTAAAGGGAAAGGAGAAGAAACTTATCTCTAACTGCTGATTCCTAAATTTATGGTGGGGAGATTGGTGTCACCCATCTGAGAACTTGCCCAGTAAGTGAATCAAAGGGCAACTATTTGTGAAATGCTTACCATATGTACCAGACCTATGTTAAATGCTAAAGATAATTAAAAAGGCCAAAACAGGGTGTTTGCATTTTAAGAATTAGTAGTTAAAAAGGAAGAAAGCATGCCAAGAATTATATCAATAAACTGTGTAGTATAACTCACAGGTCATCATGGAAGGTAAACACTGGGGGATGGGAAAAGTAGATTTGGATTGAGAAAAGTCTCGTACAAAAGGTGGAATTTGAGCTGAGTCTTAAAGCAAGGCACTAGAAAAGAGATTAAAAGAAAGAGCATGTCATACATGAGGAAGAGAAAAAAAAGCTATTGTTACTACTAATTCTTGGAGTATGTAGATAAGAGTAAAGTACAAGAAGACTAGAGAAATATAAGAAGGCTTCCATTTGTGATGGGCTTTAAAAGCCAAACACAGATCCTGTTTGATCCTGGAGGTGATATCAAGCACTGGAGTTTATTGATCAGGGGAGGTGATATGGTCAGACCTGTGCTTTAGGAAAATCACTTTGGCAGCTGAGTGGAGGATGGATTGGAATGACTATAAACCTGAGGCAGAAAGATCAAGAAAAAGGTCACTGCAATAGATCAGAACTGAAGTGATAAAATATGGCCTCATAGGATGGTTGTTTGAGTAGAGGCAAGGGGACATAGTCAAGACATCTGAGTTCTAGTTCTAGTCTTGCTTCTGACTGTGTAATCTTGGGAAAGTAATTTTATGCTATCCATTTCCAAAGAAAAAGTTATAGTCTGAATGCAGATCGAAGCATATCATTTGCTCACTCTTTTTGTTTTGTTTCATTTTGTTGCTTCTTTCTCATGGTTCATTCCATTGATTACAATTCTACTTTATATTATGACTAACATGAAAATATGTTAAATATGAATATATATGTAGATCATATATCAGATTGCATACCCTCTTGGGGAGGGAGAGAGAAAATTGAACACTCAAAAGCTTGGGGAACTGAATGGTATAAACTAAAAATGAATATTTTTAAAAATAATTTTATCTCTGTGTCTTACTTTTCCTTATTTTTAAATTAAATTTATTTTATTCTGCATTTTAATGAAACAAACATTTTTATCATATAGTAGAATAAAATGGTTATTCTTGAAACTACAAATTTATTATGTACAATTTGCTATTCCCTTTAAATACATAAAAAATTACATGTAATTTTCTTTCTTCCCCTCCCCCCTACTCTAGAAATGGCAAAATGCAAAGGCTGAACTGAGTAACCTATAGATGTGCAGAAAGAGTCATATAAGGATAGCCGTGACTTCAGGGAGCAGGACCACTGAAATGAGGACTGGCTAGAGTTTATAAAAGAATCAATTCTTGGGAGCTTAGCAGAGAGCTATGCATAATGAGAACCTCATGAGGATTCCACAAAGAGAAAAAAGAACTTCTGGGGTCAGCTGAGGTATACCCTTTTGCCACACGTTTTCTCTACATATATGCATCGCTACCTTTGTACTTTTAAATTCTAATTTACTTTCCCCAAGGAACCTGCAAGTACAATGGAATGTATCACTCAACTCAACTCAATATTTGAACCAAATATTCATCTAATACCTTTAGTAAAAAGCTGAGTCTACTTCCTGGTTGATACCGAGAAGCAAACTGATCTGGCCAGTGAACAGCAAACTGATCTGGCCAGTGAACAACACTACTAGAAACCTAACACCTCAGGTCCCTTCTAGAACCCTGAAATATAGTCATTGCCCTTTTGGAATCCCCAAATACTGATACAAATGGAAGTTGGGGAAGTAGTTCGGGGAGAGCACTACATATGGATGGGGAAATTGAGCAAGCTTACATTACTTGATCAAAGTTACACAGGTATTAATAAGGAGAGTCAGGATTTGAAACCAGACCCTCTGGCTCAATGAGAATAATACTGCTTTCCATAAAAACCTACTAGGATTCAATCAAACAATGCATATGGAACCCCTGTAAAAGTCTAGAAACTCTCTACAAATGTGAAACATTCAAATTATGCGTTGATCAGAATTAATTTATCATAGACAATTGGATGTGAGTACAGCTTAGAGTGTCTTTTCCTTAAAAGATGCTCTAAAAAAATTATATAGGATGCTGCAATCTAGCTCTGTTAGCTCAGAGGTGCTAGGCATTAATGGCAGAAATGTCATTTTCAATCGTAATTGGGTTACACTTCTGCCTGAATTTAATGTGCAAGTCACAGCATCTATAATAAGACAAGAAAGTCACCACTGTGCCTAATCAAAATGTGTTATTGTAATAGACTCATTATATTTTACACTTAAAAGTTACAGTTCTAAATATGGAATAATGAAAAAAATACCCACTAAATCCAAAGTCTGTTCTCTTTTTCTGTGTATCCAATATTTGAATGTTTCCTAGTCTCTTTATCAAGATTAATTATTCCATTTGCTCAGTCCCACAATGAGTTGAATCATATTATCTCCATAAGCAAATGAGGACATACAAGAAGGCTAAAACAATAAGGAAATAGCAATGACAGAATGAAATTTCCAAAGTTATTCATACTAAATCTCTATTGAAAACAACCCAGAACACAATAGTCAGTCAGTTATCACACTTGAACTAGAGATGTCTATGGCTCAAGGATTTCTTTTTTGGGGGGGTGGGAGTGTCATAAAGAGTATTTTTTTCTAATTACATGTAAAGAGTTTTCAACATTCATTTTTATTAGATTTTTTTAGTTTCAATTTTTTTCTACCTCCCTCGCATCCATCCTCCCTCTCCAAGATGACAAGTCATCTGATAGAGGTTATACATCCACTGTGATGTAAAAATATTTCCATATTAGTAATGTTGTGAAAGATAAAAGAGAACAAAAAAGAAAAGCCACAAAAAACTGAAAGTAATATTTTTTAATCTTCATTCAGACTCCATAGCTTTTTCCTCTGGATGTGTATAACATTTCCATCATGAGTCTTTTGGTGTTGGCTTGGATCATTGTATTGCTGAGAAGAGCTAAGTCAATTGTAATTGATTATTGTACAATGTTACTGTTATTATGTACAATGTTGTCTTGGTTCTGCTTGCTCCCTTTACTCACTATAGTTCATGTAAGCCTTTCCAAGTCTTTCAGAAATCAGCCTGCTCATCATTTTTTTATAGTGTAATAGTATTCCTTACATTCATATACCATAACTTCTCCAGCCACTCTCCAACTGATAGTCAGTTCCTCAATGTCCCTTTCTTTGCCACTTAAAAAAAAAGAGTTGCCATAAATATTTATGTACATGTAGATCCATTTCCATTTTTTTACAATGTCTTTGGGATACAGACCAAGTAGTGGCATTGTTGGATCAAAGAGTATGCACAGTTTACATTCCTCTAAATGGTTGGATCAGTTCACAACTACACCAACGGTGCTTTAGTGTTCCAAGTTTCCCATATCTTCTCCAACATTTACCATTTTCCTTTTTAGCCAATCTAATACATGTGAGGTGATACCTCAGAGTTGTTTTAATTTGCATTTCTCTAATCAAAAGTGATTTAGAGAATTTTTTCATATGACTAAAGACAGTTTTATTTTTTCTTCTGAAAATTGTCTTTTCACCTCCTTTGGCCATTTATCAACTGAGGAATGAGTTGTATTCTTACACATTTGACTGAACCAGACTTACACAGATGTCAGAACCAGAAAGCAAAATCTGTCATAGTGACCAAGAAGCTAATAACTATGATCACAGCAGGGAGCAAAGCCACTCTCAAACCTCCTCTCCCTCAGCCAGGGCCTTCTCACTATCAACTGTCACAATGTTTCAGTTAGGTCTGTGTCAACTGGCCTGGGTTCTTTCCTCTCTGACCTGTCCCCACTCACTCATTTCCTCCCAGTTCTGCTCCACCCTTCCTGTTCTGCCTCTTCAGCAAGCTCCTCCCATCACATGTAACCCAGGCTTTCAGACGATTTAAGTAGATCATATGGGCCTATTAATTAATGAGAAAGATCTTTCCATTTTAAATTACCATTACATTTGACCCCAAGATCTTTCATGTTCATTTACATAGGTCAGCGGAGCAACTGGTATTACAAACACCCCCTCATTCCCCCTCAACAAATGGGACACAAAATCTTGGGGTCAGGGATGAAAGTCTCTTCTTCCACAGCTGCTTCTTACTGAGATTGAACATAGTGCTGTCCCTGCCCCAAGAAAACCCATTTGAGAGATCAGTTCTTTAGTTGGTATCTAGAGTTTGGGTCAACTTCGGGTCCAGAGATGACACATCACTGTCATTGTTAGGATGTGACATCCGGCTTAAGCAATCAGGCATCTGCAGGTGGAGGGTACTAAGCGATAGGAAACAAATCTCAAGAACAAGTTTAACAGATGAAAAGACAAAAAAAAAACCAAGGAAACAATAACCAGAAGCAGGGCAGATAAAGGATCCATTGTGGTTCTGGAGTCCATAAATCCACTATCACATAATGAGTTAAGGATACAATTTGGTAGTCATCCTCTTGAATAAACAACGTTACAGTATTATCTTTCCCATGTGCTATAATTTCCGCAGCGTTTGGAACGTCTGACTTCCATTTCACCTATACTTTAGCTCCCAATTTTATTCTATCAGTAGAACCCAATCCTTCAGTTCCTCTGTTAGTTATTCCAGAAGGAGGGTAAGTTTTCACATGTGGTCTTGATTCACTTGAACGATTTTATCATTTTTACCAAACTATATTTATCCATCACCTAAATTTTGGAATGTTACAATAATTTCTCCTTGACTATTAGAATCTATCTGTCCAGTTAATACATGTATTCCTTAAGCTGCTAATCCTAATCTGAGCTGGGGTTTGGCCACTTTCCTATTTTCCATGAAGGTGTGACTAACTTTGATACAAGGGTTCAAGCAGGATCTGTAGGGGCAGTTCTTACTTCTTTATTTTGTCTAGTACCAAATCCTTTTTCTTGGTACATTCTGCATAGTTCATTAGTTGGAATACCATTTATGCTTCTAAAATCTACCCCTGATCTCAATAGAGCAGTAAACAATTCTCTCCTTGTCAATTTTTTTCTGATTTTGAATCCACTGGCTACTTACTCTCCTCTCTTTAGCAACGTTGTCTTTTCCCCAATCTCCAAGTCACCAACTGTGAAATCTTGCCTAGCACCTCTGAAAGAGGCTGCCCTATTTCCCCAATCATTAGAGTCAAAATTAAATGCTTGTAAGTAGGAGGAACCATCTTCACTATTATATTCCTATGGTAAACTGCAAAGGGAGTCTCATGGTATGCATTTGCATTTCCCATCATTATGGTGATCTTTATCACCTCCTCTTTTAACAATGTAGTTAACTTTGTAGGTGTCTTTCTCTTTCCTTTTCTGTTTTTTCTGGGATTGTTTACTTCATTATCTAGACCTTTTTTGCTTGACACGTGTGACTACTGTTGTTGTCTTTATGTTATTTAGGGTGTACTCCAAGCAGGCAACATATATTCAATTCTGATTGTTTTTCCATTAGGAATATTTTAAACTCTTTTCTATTGGATGTCTATCATTTTCTCTTTGGTAGTTCAGTTTAAAGTTGCAGAGCATGTCACCATGTATTACATTGTGAAATTCCTAGTTCATATTATGTATTCCACATAATCCCAACCTCATTTACTGTTTCTAATGGGTAAAAAATAGTTTTATGTCATTCAGATTCCTTTTCCTTTGTATTTGAGGGTCTTTTCCCTGGTCACTTGCAGAATTTGTTATCATTGGAGTTGTTAAATTTGATCGCCGTGTATCTTGGAGATTGCACTACAGGGTTTCCCATTGGAAGCAATGTATGGATTCTTTTGACTGACTCTTCATTTTCTATTTTCAGAAGTTCTGGATGGTTTTATTTTTACTATTCTTATATTATTGAATCGTGATATTGAAGTTTTTAGACCTATGACTCTATGCACCCTTTCTTTGCCATTAATATGTTTTGCTTTATGAATAATGTTTTCCT
>JAQQSK010009699.1:0-12976 GCA_028658325.1 Potorous gilbertii | reverse complement strand
CAATACCTTTTGCTTTTACACCAAATACAGGGACTGATTTTGCCTTTCTTTGTACTTGTAATGCTTGGCATAGTGCCTCATATACAGTAAATGCTTTTTGACTGAAGGTCATAGTTATATCTCAAAGATTCCCTTCTTCTAGAATGCACTCCCCCTCGTCCCCACAAACACCATTGAGACCTTCCTAGTAAAAGGAGGAAAAAAAAACTTTACCAAACCAATGACTAACCACTGTGGTCCTGCCTGTCAGGGTGTGCAACATTCCATACTGATATTCTCCTACTTCACTCTGGAGAAGAAGAGGCGTTTTACCATCTGTTCTCCAAGGACAACAAGAGTGATTCCAATGATCAGCTGCTCTCAGATTTGTTTTCATTTACATTTTGGTAGCTATTGTGTATGGTGGTATCCTAGCTATGCTTGTTTCCACTTTGTATCAGTTCATGCAGGTCTTCCCATGCTTCTCTGATTTCCTTATACTCATCATTTTTTGTGACACAGTAATATTCCATTATAGACCACAGTGTGTAAATCCTGCCCCTCAATTCAGTAGAGTGAAAAGACTGATAGAACTGAATTCAATCAATCAGCAAGCATTTATTAGGCACCTACTGTGTGTGAGGAATTCTTCAAGGCACTGGTGATGCAAATAAAGAATAAGCAGTCCCTACTACCAATTCTGTAGTTATAAGACCTCAGGCTAGTTGCAATCTCTGTATGCCTCAGTTTCCTCATCTATAAAATTAGAGTATAATTCAAGGGTGGGAAACCTACAGCCTCAAGGTCTTCTAAGTCCTTTTTGACTGAGTCCAAGCTTTACAGAACAAATCCTTTTACTAAGGGGATTTGATCTGTGAAGTTTGGATTTAGTCAAAGGACCCCATTTGAGGACCTAAAGGGCTACATGTGACCTTTAGGCTACAGGTTCCCTACCCCTGGATAGATATCTCTAAGGTACTCTAAGGTACTTTTCGGTTCTAGATCTACCATCCAGTTAATACCCACTTTATTTCTAGTTTTTGGCTGTCTTATGTCTCTATTAACACCTGGTTTATTATTATGCACCATCTTCTCCTCTCCAGGGTGCTTCCCAGAATCTCTTCAGCTGTATGATCCCTAAAGCAGCAGATATCTTCCAAAAGGTGATGATGGATCCTGATCATGCACACAGGCACAGGCACATACACACATTCAGTCCATCTTCTGTCGTTTCTACGTTTTTGGTTACTTCTACCACCTCCTTCTTCTAGATCCTCCCTTTCCTTCTCCCTAAGTTAAAAAAATAGCAAAAGAGAGTAAGGAGCCTAGGCCACTGGACACACTAAGAATGTCTTTGGCAGCCAAGAATGAAAAAGTGCAACAGAGAAGTCTGTTCAGTATTTAATGCAGTCGTGATCACTCAGATAAAATTAATCACTGGTTTTGAATATGTGGATGCATTGAAACTGTAAGTTAATATTCCTGAGCAATTATTCAACTGGTCTAAATCAGATCTGAACCACTGTCAATCATTGTCTTATTTCATATACACCAGTCTGTCTAATTTGCTACTTCCTTGTACCTAAAGTCATACTAAAATGGAGGCTTTTTGTTTGTTTGTTTCATTTTGTTTTTGTGCATTCTCTAAATGAACTTCCTCTGCCTTCTAAAATGCTTCCTGTTTTTAGTGAGAAGACCTGGAGTCAACTTATTTCCCTTCTTATACACCAAACAAAGGCAATGTATGTGACCTCAAGAGGTATAAAAACCACTGGGTCTGAAAGAAGTTCCAGCTATAGAATACAGAATATAATTTCTTAGCAAATGTATCATATCAATATCTTCCCATTTTTTGTTTTCCAGGTTGAACCACAAGCAGCACATTCCTAAAGATTTTGCCTTCCCTGAACTTCATGATTAAAGCCCACAGTGGTAAGAGAATGTCATTACCTTACCAGAGTTCATTCTGTCAGCTTTAATTATGATGAGTCTCTATAAAAATGTAATATTCTTTTTGTTCCAGATGTGCAGATAATTTGTTCCATTAAATACAGACTAATTTATTCCTTGAGGCATAAACACTGGGTCATAAATACATACGGGAGGAGGAGGAAGAATTGATAGCATGGCCAGAAAATACCAGAGTTGGAAGGGACATTAGAGATCATACAGTTCAGCCTTATCACATTATAGATGAAGAATCTAAAGCCCAGAGAAGCTAAGTGCCATGCTCAAGATCGCACAGCTGTTTATTCCAATAAAATCTTGGCTCCCTAAGACAAGGAATAGTTTCATTAGCTAAGTGGTGCAGAGGATCTGGAATCAGAAAGACCTGAATTAAAACCACATGTTAGACACTAAATACTTGTGTGACCCTGGGCAAGTCACTTTAACCTCTATATGCCTCAGTTTCCTAATTTGCAAAATAGGGATAAGAAAGTATTCTTATCTATTTATTCTTCCCTACCTGATAAGAATAAAATAAGATTTATAAAGCAATTTCCAAACCTTTGGAGTTTGCTGGCAAAGCTACTGGAGTGTGATTTGCTATTTCATTCTCTGGCTCATTCTCTAGATGATAAACTGAGGCAAAGTGTTAAGTGTTAAGTGCTCAGGGTCACACACCAGTGCTCTATCTACTGTGCCACATAGCTGCCCCCTACAACCACCCCCTACAGCACTATATAAATGCTAGCATTGTTATGATTATTTTTTGTATAATAAATGCTTGCTGACTGATCAGTTGGCCAAAGCAGAACTAGAACCCATTTCCCCAGATTCCCTGTCCAACATTACTATACTAAACTGAACAATGAAATCTGGCAACATTTTCATTTAAACATTGATTTTAATTTTATAAATGTACCTAAATGTCTCTTAAGAAATATAGACATTATGCTATAGAAATCTGATTTGTGCCAGAGGTGGGGAACCTGTGGCCTCAAGGAAACATGTCGCCCTCTAGGTCTTCAAGTGCAACCCATACTGAATCCAAATTTCACAGAACAAAAGTTGTTGTATCCAGTTATAGGGCTGTGAAGATCTCAAAGGCCACATGCGGCCTCAAGAATTGACTATTGACTCTTCTGTTGTGCTCCTACTGCCTGTGTATTCCCCACTACTAAAGACTAGCAAACATACAGAAAGGAGAGTAGGAAAAAGGGAATGCCTGGGATACCAAAGGAAAAAACAATCTATTTCATATTTTTTCATAGTTTTGGCTGTGACTCAAAACATATATATATATATAAACAAGCGTCTATGGATATGCAAGTCCCTCCTTCCATATTGCCTCTTCTTTGAATGAAGCATTTATTAATCACTTACTACAAACAAAGCACTATGATGTGTTAGATGTTGGAGATATAATAGAAAAGTATAACAGTCCCTATGCTCCAGGAGCTCACATTCTAATGGGGCACATGATACCTCCTGTCTCTTTCATAGGGTGCTTTGCTCTTTAGCCAGGTTGGCTTACCTGGCCTGTGAATTGACATATGGAAGGTTTCAGAGGCAAATCAGATGGAAAGGTCCCATGGTACTATGGCAAAGCAGATGGTAATGCCTCTTCTTTGATATATTTCCACTCATTAAAACCGTTTCAGTTTCTGATGTCATACCATTTGACAGTATCAAGATCTTTTGTGGCAAGAACTTTCTATTCTGGGTCTACAATAGATGTGACCACAGTATCTGCAGGAGCAGTTGCCAGGCTCCATCTCCATGGAAGTTCTTTGCCAGGATGATGGCTACAAGAGGTGTCTGTTGGGGTTTGATTTGCTTGGTACAGTGCTGCTTCCTTTCTCTCCCTTAGGGTACCTTTCTGGATCAAAGTTAAGGAGGATGGCTGGACCCTTCTCTACAGGAGCTGTTCCTTCTTATAATAATCAGGCTAGAAGCAGGACCAGTGGTCTGAGGGATGCTACCTGCCCCCCCCAGTGTTTTGTTAGTTTTCTTGTTGTGTTTATCTGCCTGTTGGTGGTCTGGGGTCAGGTTACTACCCTTCCCAGTGGAGCTCTTGTGTTCATTTACCTTCCAGTGGCAAGTTGGTCAACAGTTTTTTGATGGTGGGGATGGTTTACTTCTCCACTATGATTTCTACTTCAATGATGGTTATAGTGGATGGACTAGAAGCAATTCTGGTAGTTGAGGGGACACCACTATTCCCCAGATTCACTATCAGAGCCTAGTGGTGGTTAAGTTAGTGGTGGCTCCATGTGGTTCCTGGCACATGTTACCTCCTGTCTCTTTCATAGGGTACCTTGCTCTTTAGCCAAGTTCACTCACCTGGCCTGTGATTTGACAATTTGTGGAGATGTCTGTTTCTGTAGGAGTTGCTCCACCTCCCAGATGATCCTGTGAGGTCTAGATTTGAAGCAGGGTCCAAGGTCTGGGGGCATGGTCACACCCAATGGAGCTCTTATATATACCATTTCCCTAGGAGAGTATTTTTAGCTTCAAGTCTTGTTACATTAACCAATTACCAGAAGTTTTTTCTTGGTATTGAGGAGGAGGGGGTATAATAGTCAAAGGGCTGTCCTATGTTATCTCTAGTACTGCTATATTATCTTCTTTTAATAAATTTTTACTAATATCTTTTTTAAGACATTAGTTTTCCCCAATACCCATCTTCCTACCCCTCCCTAAAAGCCATTCTATATAACAAATAGTATTTTAAGGCAGAAAAGAAGGAAAAATCTGCATAGTTGATAAAAAAAAAACGTGAAAAATTGTTCATTACGTAACATTTGTAGACCCCTCCCACCACCTCTGCCTCTTTTATCTCCAGTCATGCTTGTTCTTTATAATTTTGCAACATGCATTTTTTGAGTGGACTAGGGGTAGGGATAGGATATGGTTGTTCTTTCCCTTTACATTGTTGTAAGCATTGTACGTTTTGTTTTCTTGGCTCAGATTACTTCATTCTGTGTCAGTTCATAAAGATCTGCTCATGCTTTTCTGTACTAATCGTATTTGTTACTTCTTATAGCCAATGATATTCTATCGCATTCATGTACCATAATTTGTTTAGCCATTCCCCAATTGATGGACAGCTACGTTTCCAATTCTTTACTATTACAAAAGTGTCACTATGAAAATTTTGGTGTTTAGGTACACTTTCTTCTTATCAATGACCTCCTTGGGGTATAAGCTAAATAATGAGTCGAAAGGGGGTACCGCTACATTGATATGAGCTATCTGTTAATATCATACTTTTATTCATCATATCTTCCTTTGAAGGGCTGACCCTTAACCTTCCCTCCTGTTATCTATCTTGCCACTGTGATGGCAGCAAGACCTTACAAATTCTGTTTCTACTTTCCTTCACTGTACCTATGTGCCCTTTCGGTGGCCCAGAAGAATTCTCTCCCATCCTTGCTTCCTGTCTTCAGTTTACTAATGACTAGAACTGAGCAGGATAGCAGCAGCCTAGTTTCACTCCTCTTTCTTTCCCCTTCCCTCTCCTTCTTCTCATATTACAAATTAAAAACAAGTCTGCTTGGAAACTAGACAGGATCTACCGGGCTTAGGAAACATAGTCCAGGGCCATCCCTGTTATAGGAGGAATGGCACACCTTACATTTATAGGAGTGCTGTTTAGGGTTGCATTTTTGTCACCTCTAAGTCATTACAGACAGGTATGTATATTATTGAGCTAGGGCTTCTCTTTTTGGTCCATGGACTATGTGCTTGGCAGTTCGGCTTATATTGATTAGTATATTTATTACCGATCTAAAAATTGCCCATTAGCCTATCTTCTAAAGATCCCCATTAAATATTTCTCTTTCTAAAGCAAAACAATGTAGTTATGTTGTCAGTTCTGCTTTGTTTGTTTGCTGAGAGTAAAGTCCAAGTATTGCAGGAGTCTTAGCATTCCAAGATATTTAGAGGTACAGCAGACTTAATCAAGTAATAATAGTTGGGAAATTTCCCATTTCCCAGGCTAGTAAACTCATTAAATGATGGAAAACTTCAAATATCTGCCCATCAGAGAAGCTAATGACTTCTGTGCTTACCTTAATGATAATTCCGGTCTTCGAAAGGTAGACAAAGCAACAAAGGGAACTGCTATTCTGGTTTGACAAGTCATGGGAGTTTACTTTCTCTTCTAGAAGGGAGGCCAGTCCCACTTTACACCACTTTGAATGTAGGTAAGTTACCTGGTTTTGTTCCTGAGATCACAGATTCTCTGAAGGAATGAAACACATTTTCTCAATGTGGATGACCAGGCTGACATCTTTTAACTGATGCCTGGGTCCACCAAGGGGGTCTGGGGCTCTGTTTCACCAGTACAAAGACATCCTTAAAGAGAAACATGAGGAAAACTACACCATCAACAGAAATTCTGCGCAGGAACTCAGAATATAGCTTACTTAACTCAGAAAAAAAAAACCAAACCTCTTTCCTTCTTTCTCTCCCTCTGTTCATTCTACTTGTGAACCAAAAAAAGACCATAATCATGACTAATAAGCATTAGAATAGTTCTAATTATATACTTTGTCAAGGAAAGAAAGGCATGATTTTTACAGAGAAATTATATATTTAGTAACTAGTAAAATCATCTTATAAAACCCTCTAAAGTAACCAGAAGTGGCATAAAATTTTCCATCAACTTCTTCATTCTCCTCCAATTAAATCTTTTCCTTAAGAAGCAGAATTCAGAAGAATTTTAAGAATTATTTTGTGCAACTTTGTTATTTTTCTTTTTGAAAACTAATATTGTGATCAAAAGTTCAAATGGGCACTTAATTAATACCAGTACCTGGGTCCTGGACCAAACCATGTGCATCTGAGTCAGCCATTCAGTTGATCAACATTTGTTAAGCACCTTTGTGCCAGGTATTGTGCTAAGAAAGGCAAAAGACAGCTTTGGCTCCTAAGGAACTTGTAGTCTGGTGGAAGAGGTAACATGAAAACTATAAACAAGCTATTTAGAGAATAAATTGAAAATAATCAACAGAAGAAAAGCTCTAATTAGGGTTAAGGAGGACTGAAAAAAGCTTAATGCATAATGTGGAACATTTACTGAGACTGGAAGGAAGCCAGAGAAGCCAGGAAGTAGAGATGAGAAGGGATAGTTTTCCAGACATGAAGAAGACCAGAGAATATGCCCAAAGTCTGGAGATGGAATGTCTTGTTCAAGGAATAGCAAGAAGGCTAATGTAATTGGATCAAAGAGTGCTTGGGGTTTCAGGGACATAAGGAAATGAATGACTTAGTTGCCTAATCTTGAAAACATTGAAGAGCCATTTTATCTTAGAGAGGGGGAGATATCAAAAGGTTGGAGGAAAAATCATAAAAAGTACTATTGCCCCAAAATTCCAATTGAGAGAACAGCAAGCACTGCCAGACCATATACTTACTTTTCATCCCTGGAAAACTTATGAAAATGATCTATACACATATTAAAGGTATCATTAATTAAAATATGAATAGGACATAGCTGATCAAATTGTGGTATACAAATGTAATAGGATACTATTGTCCTATGTACAAATGTTATGGAATACTCTTGTAAGAATTAATGAATAGGAAAAATTTAAAGAAACATGGAGGGATGTGAATGAATTAATACAGAGAGAAATCAGCAGAGGCAGGAAAACTATGCAGAATTAGTACAATATGGAGGAGAATAAAAAGCATTTATATAGTACATACAATGTGTCAGGTCCTTTTGATGAATATTATCTCATTTGATAATGTAAATACAATATAAACAAAAGTAAAATTAAAAGGTCATTGAGCAAAAATTCACTGCAATAAACAACCTTGTGTCCCAGGAAACCTCTAGTGAAACAACTTTCTCTCTCTTCAGTAGAGAACTCCCAACTTTAGGTGCAAAATCTTGTATACTCTAGTTTTGTTGATCAGGTTTGCATAACAGAGTATCATTTATCAACCCTAAGCCTTCATCAAGTGTTACTGTATGTCAGGTCCTGTGCTAAGTGCTAGGATTCAATGACTAAAAGTGAAACAGTGCTTCTTCTTGGGAGTTTATATTCCACCAGGTAATATAACATGTCAGATATATTTGCAGATACTACATAGAGAATAAGTACCAAGTAGCTTAAGGAGGTATGGCACCAGCAGTGGGGGGAATCAGGAAATCCTTCAAGTAGGACAAAGGGCATTACAAAGGAAGGTTCAAGGCAGGGTGGGATGTCAGGAAATAACTATGGTGTAAAAAACAAAAAGCTGCAATAAAACTTTTTTTTTTTAATATGAGAAGGTACAGGTCTTTAACAAGTCATTTTCCGCAGAAGAACACATTGTTACAGTCACACAATTGACTAAAAGGTGTAGAAAATGCCAGATTCCTACTGTGTTTATTTCTTGTTGCGTAAAACAGCCTTTTGACTCAATTGAACAATAAGTACCTTTATAGGGTCTCCTCTATCAAGGGGTTTAACATCCATACATTAAGGTCATAGAATTTACCATGATAAACATGAAGCCATAGAGACAACTCCATTGGATGGTCACTATTATACCAAGTAAGACATACAACAAGAATAGTATGCTACTCAAAGGTGTTTGCTACTACCAGGGACGATATCTTTTACAAGGTCAAAATGGAAAACCCATCAAGCCCATGCAGTTCCTCAGGGATCAAGAGACCTTGGGCTTTGGCCAAGAAGTGAACACAAGACTGCCAGCACATGCCAGCAGTAGCCAGGTCCTTCCCTTCTCACTGTCCCCACCACATCTCTCCCCTGCCTGCTCCACACACTGACCATTGCCCTAAGGATCACAACACATGGCTGCAGATGGGGGACTGATGGTTCCTTTTCTCATTTCCTCCCTATTTCAGACCACTTCTTTTCTCTCTTGTTGCCCTTCCCTTCAACCACATTAGTCAGAATGCCTCTTGAGTGGTTTGGCTCAGTAAGGACCTGGTTAAGGGTTAGGGATGGGGACATAGTAAGAAGTGGCCAATGTGGGGAGCTGGAAGAAGTAATTGTTCCAGTTATTCCAGTCAGTCCTGCCAGTAGGGCAGCCCTCTCAGGGGCTGTTGTAGGAAACTGCCTATAACCCGAGTGGTCATTTAGCAAATCATGAAAGTCTTACTTCCTCCCTAGTCCAAGAAAAATGGATCTGGGAGGTTGAGAGTTTATCCTAATGTTTACTTGTTACATTTGTTTCACAAAAGACCCTTTTAGGCTAGTTATTAGTGCCTTTTGAAATTAAACTGTCCCACTTGGTAGTCATCAGAGATCTCAAGCCAAGTCAGAGAAGAGAGTTCCTTGATTTCTAAGGGGTGGATGAGTACATCCTGTTGTGTGCTTTATAGACCCCACTCTGTTCTACGGCAGTGAAATGCCCCGACATGACGTTGAAATGTCTTGGTGTCCCATTGCCTTCCATCGTACATCCAGTCACGGGTCCTCATCAGTTTTAGCATAACTATACTAACCCTGCTCTTCCTTTTTTTGTTCACTAAAATAAAGGAGTGATGTACAATAAAAACAATGGAGATACTAGCCTCATTGTCCAGTTGCACAGATACACCAAAATACTGACTATTTTAATGATATTGTTGTCTTTTTTTTATTACAAGTTACATCCATTATTAATTCAGTTACATTATGGATTAAATTGGTATAGGTCCATGGAAAATTTTTACTGGTCCTTAACATTTTTACTTTCAAAGGTCCTTCTTTAAATTTGCATACCCCAAAGGGATACTGCTTTTTCCCCTGCACTGTTTCCCCACTCCCCCACGCCCCCATTATCTTTCCTTCCTGTTTCTAACTTCAATCTTTGCCTCTAAGGACAGAACTGTCCAACATAGAAAAAGTTATGTGGACATAACTTAGAAAATATTGACCTTTTCACAACATAGTGTCTGGAAATGGCAAGAATAGATATTTGGGGGTTGTTTTGGAAACCTCAACACCATTTATAACATTGTTTCTGTGAGACAACTTGTTCCAAGTAACCAACTTTAAAATGAACTTTTAAAATGGGACCTATTTATAAGTCGGGGACTTCCTTTATTTTCCCTAATGAGCTTTAATTCTTGTATTCCTTAAATAAGTTTGTAACCTTCAGTTACTAGAAAAAGAAAAAGACCCTACAATAAAAGTCAAGTCCAAAACTAAACAGACTGATTTAATTACAAAGTTTGACTATTAAAATCTCCAAAGACAGGCTTTGACTTTCTTCCACCCACTAGTGTAAACTTTGTTTTTTAACGTAACATTTATTTCTTAACATTTGGAAACCCAAATACTCTGTAGTTCTTACAGAATTCTTAAAGGTGCTTTGGTAATTTACTGGGTTTTGCAGAGTTCCTGTCTCTCTTTTATGAAGTGGTGTCACACTCATATAGAAACAGGGCCAACTAAACTGTATATATACTTAGAAACTTAGAAACCAGAGACTTAGAAAACCACATATACTCATTGATTTCTTTTTTTAAATGTATTTATTTTCTTAAATGTTTCCCAATTACATTTTAACCTTGTTCAGATTTCACTCCAGAATGTTGTGGGACCCTAACCTATACACTAAAGTCCAGCCCTGTCTGTCTTTATGGATGCAGGCAAGAGAGGAGATGTCTATCTCAGTATCAAGAGTATCTATAGTAAGTAGCTCAGCAATATTCGAACAAAGAAGATCCTGGTCCTTTAGAGTTTAGAGCTCTTTCCATTACATCTTGCCATCCTTCATTAGGCTTTCCACTTTATTCCTTCCTCATTAACCTGTTTCAGTTTAGGTAATTTGTTTATTTTTTTTAATCTGTTTATTTTTTTCTTATTACCCTTCTTGTTTTGACTTCAGTTAACTGCTTTTACTATAAATAACAGAATATCCACATGCTGGAGATGAAAGTCACTAATTCTATGCAAGAAAAACAAAAAGAGCTTGTGGTGAGTTTCCAAAAAGATGAAGCTAGTGTATATGATCTGCTCCTGTAATGACTTTGAACAAATCCAATGTGTGAAAATTTGAATCTATAAAGTCCACAAGTTAAAAGGTGATTAGTTTACAAACTAATTATTTTCTTTACAAAAGAAGTGAACATAGGAATCTACTAGGGTATAACATTTGAACCAATTTTGCAACAACAACAAATTTCCACACAGTCTTTTAGGAAAAAAGCATAAAATAAGGTACAAATTGTACTCAGATAAATTCATATGAGGAAAAAAGGTTATTGACAAGTGATGGAAAAAAAAACTTTAATTATCCCTTCATGTTAGGGGAATACTTGCTTTCATTTTTCTCCCCCTCTCTTCCCTGCCCTCTCCCCTTTTTCAAAGCAGATGTTTTATATCTGAAACAATATCCAGCGTAAGGCTCTGCAATCATGAGAGTAAATATTCCTGGGTGGTCAGAGGTGACTTTATCCTCCTTTAAATCATTGCTAAGGACACTGAAGAGGTCTGAAGAGTACTTAAGCATGTTTTCTTCTTACTAAACCTATTATTCATAAATAAGCCACGTATGGGGAAATTGTGAAGAAAAAATAATTGAAGAACTACAGGTCGAATAACCAACAAGGGAGAAATTCTATTCTGGATCTGATTTTCACTAATACAGAGGAACTGGGTGCTGGGGTAGAAATGACAGGAACCTTAAGAGGAAGAGGCTAATTCCTCCTAGAATTTGTGGTAGAGGAGAAGAAAGCCAGGCACTGTCTGACATGAACTCCAGATTTTAAGAAAGCAGATTTCAAATAGTTCAGAGGAAGGAGAGGCTGGATCCTATGCAATAAAAACAACCTACAAGGGATGTTAGCTGAGAAAGGATCTGAAATTCTAAAAATTAAAATTCTAAAGACACCAAAGGAAACAATTCCAATGAAGAGAAATAAGAGCTATTTGAAAAAAATTAAGATTAGACTTTTTTTTCAATTGTGTAGAAGATGGAAGCAAGAGAAGGAAACAGATGCAGCATGGACTTGAAAAATAGGGTCAAGAGAGTTAATGTTCAGAATGAGCCAAGGCTGGTGAGGGAAACTAAGGTCAACCAAAAAGTGGGGTTCTTTAAAGTTATATTATAGGAAATAGGAGTTTTAAAAGAGGGAAAGTATCATGACTTGGGGTGGATACATGATGCTAACTGACAACAGAACGTTTGATTCTGATTTTACTTGCTCTGCCAAGGATGATGACCTTTGCACTAGAAATGACAAAAAATGGCTAATAGAGAATTGATGCCCCAAATAAGAAAGGCTTTCATAAGGGAGTACCTAAATGTCTTAGATGAATTCAAATCACCTGTACCAAATGAAGTACTCTACAACCTGAAAGAATTGGCAGGTGTGATTGTTGAGCCACTATTAGAAATATTTGACAGGCTGTGGAAGCAACAAGACTGGAAGGGCAAATATTTCATTTCTTTTATGTGGGAAAAGAGCAGAGAGAATATAGCTGTAGGTCAGTGAGCTTAACTGATACCTGTGATCTTTCTTAAAATCATCATTAAAGAAATGGTCAGTGGGGGCAGAGCCAAGATGGCAGAGTAGAAAGACACAAATGCAGACTCTCCCCATACAGCCCATAAAATACCTGAAGAGAGGGACTCTCAACAAATTTTAAAGCAGCAGAAGTGAGGAACAACAGAGTGGAGGAGATTTCCAGCCCAGGGTGACCTGAAAGGCCCATGGGAAACATCTGTTGCATGGAGGTAGAGTGGAGCCCAGCCTTGGCCACAGGGCTCATGGCTCACAAACAGCCCTCAGGGGCACTCCCAGTAGCAGTGGGTTCACAGATTCCTCAACCCACAGGTGCCATAGATCAGTGACAGGGTTTTTTCAGCTGGCCAGGAAGGGAGAAGGGCCTTCCCATAGCTCCAGCCTCAGGCAGTGGCTGAAGAGGTCACATAGGGTGGACAGTGGCAGTTCCCACCTTAACACCTACAGCAGCCAGCATCCACTGTTGGATCATAAAACCCCTGGGGGCACTGAGGAGCTAATTATTACCTCAGCCCTGTGTAGAGGCCCTGAGGAAGCTGGTCTTTGTCTCCCACTAAATGGTGACCCTGCCCC
>JAQQSK010009698.1:0-12978 GCA_028658325.1 Potorous gilbertii | reverse complement strand
TTGGTGTCAGAAGTAGGGTTACCCATCTTACAATGTGTAATCTTAAGCAAATTATATTATCTCTGTTTGCCTCAGTTTCCCAAGTTTCCAAAGCTGTGTCCTGACAATGAAGAGTAAAAGCAATAATGAAAAAAAAATTTGATTTGTAGCAGGGCTTCATGACCAGAATTTGTCCAAGCTTATCTGATGCTTGTCCCAACCTCAGAGAACACCTGGTGCTGGTCAAAGCACTAGATAATTACGTGATTTTGCTGGAGAGTGAGATCATCCAGAGGAGGTGCAAAGGACTGTTGTTATGCCAATTTTGGAGCACAATCTACTTGCTGGACCTTAGCTCTGGAAAATAGGGTGTCTCCTAATAGTGTCTTGAAACCCTCAAGCAAGGAGATCCCCTTACTCTCCTTCACTCATATCAGGTTTATAACAGTTGAGCCCAGAGAGTACATAACGTTTCATCCAATCATCTCTCGTTACAAGCATCAGTAATAACCAGGGACCCCAGGAAGGTACTCTTTTTCCTACATCAACCAGGATGGAGAATGCATGGATTAAAAAAATAGACCAGAAAGATGATTTCAGGTGTGAGGGTCATTAGCTGAGTCTTGGGCTTGGGCAGAGACAGGGAGTTTTTAGGTACTACTACAAGAGTCTTGTGATGCAGCTTGTAGGTTAGGCTTGACATCCCAGTGAGTGGAATAGACTCAGTAAAGACTTCTCAGAACGTGAATTCTTGTCCCAGAAGGTAAAGGAGACCAAGAGGCTCAGGTTACAATGCCTTCAGAGTTGAGTCATTCCCATATAAGAATATAGGCTATGTAGTGTATTAGGATCTCAGTGATTGGGTAAATCTCTCTAGCTTTTCAATGCCTAATTTGCATGTACCTGAGTAATTAGTGGTTCTCAAACAGGTCCGTCTTACTTACATAACTCTTCAGTGCCTTCATTTGCATGTGCCTCATTTACATGTACTCTCAGTGCTTCATTTGCATATGCTGCCATGTATTTTCATGGGCTTTGTAATGGACAGGAGAGGAGGGAATTTGGACCAGATTTCAAAGGGATTGGTTAGATTTCGCGTCTAGAATGTAAGACTATATTTCTCAGCCAATGAGAATAATGGTCAGTGGTGGGAGGGGGTTTTTGCATTAGGGTCTATATATATATCACTGCTCTGCCTTTGTCTTTGGCTTCCCTGCTCCAGACTGCTTGGTGAAGGGATTGCTTTGCTTCTTGAAAATTGAATAAAGGAACTTTCTGTTAACACTTTGAGATGCCTCTGAGTAGTCAATTTGAGTAGGGGGTCTTGCCATACCATACAGTTTTGGGGACTCATGTGGGATCACATGACTTTCCAGGGAGAAGGCTGATGACTCAGTTCAGGGTAGGCTCCCATTGGGATTTTCCCCCCCATGGTCCCTGAAACTGAGTGTCGAGCCTCCCTCTCTGCAAAGTCATGACCAGAAGCAGAGGAACTCAGTGAGACAAGAAAGTGTAAAGACTCCGAAGCTTTGAAGCATTTGAAACTCCAACTGGTCGGTGTTAGAAATTGCAGTCAGGCAACTTGTGCACTCAAAACCCGGAGGTAAGCACTTGGGTGGAGGGGTCTGGGGGTGTCGATTCGAGAGTCTTAGACAGACTTGGGAAGACTGACAATGGCTCCCAACCAAAATTAGTGGACTGCAGACCCCAAGGGAAAGGGCCCTCTGAGAAAGCTACCGAGTGACTGCTGGTAGATGGGTGACCCCCACCAAGAGCTAGCAATGGAGCTACGATAATTCGTTGAGTCTTGGACTAGGAGGTATGTGGTGACAGCCCTCGTGTAAGATGGGGAAGGAGCGGTCCAAGCCCCGAGTTTCTGAGTGGAGTCAGGAAATCGATTACAGAATTGGCATGAATTACCAAAATGCAAAGGAAAGGATAAGGAAAAGATGATTAAGTATTATTGTTTCATATGGGGTGAAAAAGACACCAGAGGAGGCACAATTTGGCCTAAATATCGTTCCTCCAAGGATTGAGTATGCCCAAAACTATATTTATATGTAAATGGGAAGGACCTTTTGAGTCCAGAGGAGGTTACTTATGCCAGTCTTTGGCTTCCAGGGGCTCAGCTACTTTTGTCTCAAACCAAGCATAAGAAGGTGGGTAAGAAAGAACAGGAAACAGTCCCACCTCACCCCTGGGATCCTCTTCTTTCTCTCCCACTGCCTTACGCAGTACCCCCTCCTCAGGCGGAAGGCCCCCCCACCAGCTCCACCATCAGAATCACCCTCTGCCTCTGCCCCTGAACCCAGTTGCGGCTCACTGATAGACCTAGAAATACCCAATAAATCATTGTACAGGGTTTTGAATAGGGAACTGAGGCAATTTAAGAAAGATTTGGAAAATTTTCCACTCCCGGACCCCTCTACTCCGGGAGCTAAAATGTATCCTCTTAGAGAGGTCCCAATCAGAGCAGGAGAAATAAGACATGTCAGTGTTCCAGTAAATGGCATTGAGGTCAGAAATTTTAAGAGAGATTTGAAATCAATTATGGAAGACCTTGCAGGGGTAGCAGAACAACTAGATCATTTTGTGGCACCTAACATTTACCTCTGGAGTGAGTTAATGCATATTATGAACATGTTATTTACTCAGGAGGAAAGAACTCTTATAGGCGGGCTACCATGGTAGAGTGGAAATGGCGCCATCCCCCAGCCCTGGAGATGGTATCAGCTGAGCAAAAATACGCTACCATGGACCCCGGTTGGGATAACAATAACCACATACATAGACAGCACATGCAGGACTTGAGGGAACTGATCGTTACAGGAATTAGGGATGCTGTACCCAAACCACAGAGTTTGAGGAGGGCCTTTGAGATTTTGCAGAAAAGGAAAGAGACCCCTTCAGAGTTTTTGGAGAAGTTAAAGGAAGGGGTTAGGAAATTCTCGGGCTTAGATCCCCGAGATCCTGATACAGAGGCCACAGTAAAGGTTCATTTTGTTATTAACGCATGGCCGGATATTAGTAGGAAACAGCAGAAAATAGAGAGGTGGAATAGAAAGCCACTTGGGGAGTTACTAGAGAAAACCACCAAGGTTTTTGTGAGGAGAGAGGATGAGAAGCAAAAGCCAAAAGCAAAATTGTTTATGCAATCAATACAGAAAGCAACTGATACAATTATAAAACAACAGGAGGGTCAGAGGGGGTGGGACCGAAACCATGTCCCTGAAAATATGAGACAAAGGGATAATGGGGCAGCCCAGCACTGTACGGGGAAGGATCGGTCAGAGAAGACCTCAGAGAGGATCCCTAATCTTCTGGGCATGCGGAAAGAAGGGGAATATATCCAGGAATTGTCCTCAGCAGAGAGATGAGAAGAAAGTCTGCTTTCTCATGGAATTGGAGGACTAGGGGTGCCAAGGGCTCATTGAAAAAGCCCATCTGGAGCCTTTGGTAAATTTAAGGGTGGGACCTCAGAGAGAGGAGATGGTGTTTTTAGTGGAGTCTGGGGCAGCTCACAGCTCCATAACTCAACTGCCCCAGGGAGTAGATTTATCTAAGGATGTCCTGATGATTTCAGGAGTCAAGAGAGAAAATTTTCCAGTCTCCATAACAAAGACAATTGAATTTGAATATCAGGGTATTAGAGTTTCAGAACAAGTACTCTTGGTCCCGGAAGCTAGGGTAAACCTCCTGGGAAGAGATTTAATAACAAAACTCTCCATGGCCTTATTCCTCATGGTACTTTAATCATACCATCTAAAATATACGAAATGAGGGAGGAAGAGAGGGAGCAAGTTGACCCTCAAGTATGGGTCAGCCCAACAAATCCTGGCAGGTTAAATATACCACTCAAAATTCGTTTGAGAGACCCAAATTTAGTAGTTAGAGTCAAACAGTACCCGGTCTCATTAGAAGAGAAAAGAGGATTGAAGCCAGTGATAGAAGGACTCAGCAGCAGGACTCATAGAGACTTCCATCTCTCCTTTCAACACCCCCATTCTCCCTGTGAAAAAGAAAGACAGGAAATACAGAATGGTTCAGGACTTAAGAGAAATCAACAAGATTGTCCTATCATCCCACCCAGTGGTGTCAGATCCA
The DNA here is from genome assembly GCA_028658325.1 of Potorous gilbertii. Classification (NCBI taxonomy): domain Eukaryota; kingdom Metazoa; phylum Chordata; class Mammalia; order Diprotodontia; family Potoroidae; genus Potorous; species Potorous gilbertii. Next base: position 8,895 of record JAQQSK010009698.1, on the reverse strand, counting down.
TATACCATACTAGGAAGGATACCTGAGGACAGCTCATGGTTTAGTGTAACAGATTTAAAGGATGCCTTCTGGAGTTGCCCCTTAGACCGAGAGAGTAGGGATATTTTTGCTTTTGAATGGGAGAACCCGGATATGGGGAGAAACAACAATATAGATTGTGTGCCCTACCTCAAGGATATACTGAATCCCCGAATTTATTTGGACAAGTTCTAGAGAGAGTATTAGAAGGCTTTGACCTCACAGCAGGAGTCTGAATTCTCCAATATGTGGATGATCTGCTCATAGCCGAGGGATGGCACGAGATAGTTAGTTTTGTCCAGCCTAACAGCAGTGGGCTGCCGGGTCACCTTACCTAACTGAGGTCTTTGGTGATCAGCTGAATAAACGTAATGAGAGAAGAGACCACCAGAGTCAAACAGAAGTGTAGGATTTATTCTGGATACCAGATACATGTCAGCATGCAGGATGAGTTCTCCCCGTGGAGCCCCCTTCTCCTTCCGGAGGTGAGAGGAACCCAACCCTCAGGCTTTCCTGTCCCCATTTAAGCTCTCCCAGCTGCATGGTTCGCTCATGGACAGTGTGCCCTCAGCCCCTTAGCCAATCAACAACAGGTGTGCTCAGACCACGGACCAATCTCAAGGGTGGGATGCTCTCCCCAGCAAGTTTCCACTGAGAAGAGGTGGAAAAACAAGATAGCTCGTGATTCACTCCTCAATTCCCAGCTGTTCCCTGGGGGGCCTCGTGAGATCTCTGCAGTTTGGAAGCTCTCACCTTTACCTAACCCAAGACTGTTCACGTAAAAACCGAGCTTACACCCCAACATAGTTTAACAACTATAAGACTTAATCTATTTGGGGCTGCAGAGGTTAAGGGTCTCACAAGACAAAATGCAGTTTGTAGAGAGAGAAGTGAAATACCTAGGTCACTTGATAAGTAAAGGAAAAAAGAAGTTATATCCTTCTCAGGTAGAAGGAATAATACAGACAGCTCAGCCAGAAAATAAAAGAGCACTCTGAAAATTCCTGGGCCTGGTGGGATATTGCAAGGAACTGGATGGACTCATATGCAGTCCTAACTAAACCCCTGCATAGGCATCTACTGGAAGGGAAACCAGAACATATCCAGTGAGACTCTGAGAGTGAACCAATCTTTAAACGACTCAAGGAGATTTTAGTCTCAGCCCCGGTATTAATGTTACCCTCAGTAGAGAAATCCTTTCATCTCTTTGTGAACACAGACAAGGGAGTGGCCTTGGGAGTCCAGGCACAAATAAGAGGAGGGCAGAGACATCCAGTGGCATTTTTATCAAAAATGTTAGATCCAGTAGCAAAAGGATGGCCAACCTGCGTACAGGCCATGGCAGCCACTGCCCTATTAGTAGAAGAAAGTAGGAAAAGAACTTTTGGAGGCTGCTTAATTGTAAGCATACCTCACCAAGTGAGATCCATCTTGAACCAAAGAGCCGAGAGGTGGCTGACAGATTCAAGATTCTGAAATATAAGGCCATATTATTAGAAAAGGATGATTTAGTATTGTCCCCAAGATCCCAACCTCAACCCAGCTAGTTTCGTGTCAGCCTCTTCCAAAGAGTTTGTGAACCTGGAACACTATTGTTTGGATATAATTGATTACCAGACAAAGGTATGGGAGGACCTACAAGAATCCCCATTATCTGAAGGAGTGAATTGGTTCATAGATGGATCCTCCCGGGTGGTGGAAGGGAAGAGATTGAATGGGTATGCCATAATAGATGGGGATAGTAATTCTCCGGTACAGGCTAACAGCTTACCTAGGGCTTGGTCAGCGCAAACTTCTGAGTTGTGTGCTTTAAATCAGGCTTTAAAACTGTTAGGTGGATAAGAAGGATCTATACATACAGACTCTAAATATGTCTGGGGAATGGCCCATGTTTTTGGAAAAATCTGGGAAGAAAGAGGAATGGTGAATAGTAAGGGAACTAGCTCATACCATGTTACTGATTAAAGTATTGAGCAATCTGTTGTTGCCCAAAGCAATTGCTATTGTGCATGTGAAGGGACACCAAATAGGGAACACCTTTGAGGCTAAGGGTAATCACCTTACCTATGAGGAATCGAGAAAGGCCAGGGAAACAGAACTTGGGCAGACTGAAATGTTGATATTAATTCCTGCTTTGCCTCCCAATCTCCCCTCCCCATCCTATACCCAGGAAGAGAAGAAAAAGGCTCAAGACTTAGGAGCCAAGGAGGCAGAAGGAGGATGTTGGCTTCTCCCAGATGGCCATGAGGTACTGACCAAGGCAGGGATGAGATGAGTCTTACAACACCTACATCAAGGTAGTCATTGGGATGTCCAAAACCTGTGCGATGCTGTATTGACTAAGTTTGTGTCACCGGGTTTATACACACTGGCTAGACAATTGGTGAAGAGCTGTCTGATTTGTTGAAGGACTAATAAGACTGCTCAATGCCATACCCCGCAAAGGGGCAGGCCTCTGGGATACAGACCCTTCCAAAGCATTCAGGTGGACTTCAACGAACTACCATCAGTGGGCAGTCTCAAATACCTGCTGGTCATAGTGGATCACTTGACCTCATGGGTAGAGGCCTTTCCCTTATCATGAGCCACTGCCTCTACAGTTAGTAAAATATTATTGGAACAGATAATTCCATGGTATGGCATGGTGAAGAGGATAGATTCGAATCAAGGCACCCACTTTACTGCCAAAGTTCTGCAGTCATTAATAAAAGCATTGGAGATTTCTTGGGAGTTCCATATCCCTTGACACCCTCCTTCTTCAGGCAAGGTAGAAAGAATGAATCAGGAAATAAAGAAACAGTTAACTAGATTAACCTTGGAAACACAGTTATCATGGACTGTGTTTGCCATTAGCTCTCTTAAGAATCAGAACAAAACTTCGCTGAGATGTGGGACTATATCCTTATGAACTTTTGCATGGGCATCCCTACCCGGGTATACAGGAAGGAAACTGGGATCCAATTGTTGATCATAAGGATAGATTTATAAGGGAATATGTATTTACTTTAACTAAACATTTGCATGAGCTACAGCTTAAGGGACTTATTGCTCAGACTACCCCTTTAGGTTTTGTGGTGTACAAATTTAAACTTGGTGACTGGGTCCTGATCTGGGTGTTGAAGGAGGAGAAGTTGACTCTGAGCTGGGAAGCTCCCTACCAGGTTGTCCTGACTTCAGACACAGCTGTAAGGACCCAGGAATGAGGCTGGACTCACCATGCCAGAGTAAAAGGACCTGTGGATGCCCCGACGCAGTGGACTGCAGACACTGACCCTGCAAATAAACTGACGTTTGAAGCATGTGTGAGAACACGCAAAATTGGAAAAGGGATAGCCAATGAGGCCTGTGTATAAATTCATTATATGCTTTGTTGTTTGGGGAACTGTAATAGGGTTATTATTGTTTGTTCTTAACAGGATTCTCTGTTCAGCAATTGTCTCAAGCTAGCTGCTGCAATATCTGAATAGGACTCTTCCATTAAGACTGTGTGGACTTGATAAACCTTGGGAGCAATGCAACCAAAATGTAATACCTTGGGAATGTCCCTTTTAGGCATGATCCCGTTCCCACCAAGTCCCAGTTGCTAACCCCCCTCTTGAAAATAGTTTCATAACTCTGATCCAAACCATTGCAGATACCTTCGGGATAACCGACTGTGGGATTTGTGGGGACCTCAGTGGCTAAGTCAGTGGCCACAGGTAGCAGTATCGCTGAGTGCAGCCTGGATTTTAAGTAATAGATCTGTAGTACATCACGGGACAAGATTCTGAACAAGCCAAGAGAAACACCAATGGTCTTTGTCCTAATCAATTCCAGGTGAACATTGTTTAAATCAAACAGGGCCTGAGTTGCATGGGCCATTGTTGGGAGAAAGTAATTGTAAGTGGACATTCACATAAAGGCCAGAAACCCTGGCTCACATTGACTGTGCCCAGTATGCAAACAGATGGAATCAGACCAGTGTCACCAGTTCTGATGGTACAGTGATCTCCTGCAGCCATTCATTTTTCCCGTTCTTTTCGTATGAAAAAGAAACTGAAGAGGAACTTCACAGGAGTTGTGGGTATAAGTCTTTTGATCCCTCTGATCCTGGGAAACCATGTGATGGAGGTCATGGTTATCTGTGGAATTACATATATATGAATAGTACTAGGAATAACACAGAGTATAAGCAGTGGGTATGGAAGTGGGAGAATGGGACGCATAGGATGATGTTTGATAGTTCCTGGAGTGCAATCAATAGAACTGGGGAGAACTATCAAAGTTGTATATGAAAGAAGAAACAACAACTATGGAAGTGTAAGTCAGAGATCATGAAAGGGGGACCATTAGGCCTGGAAGATGTAAAATACTTTCTGGCTGTGGAGTATGGGGCAAGATTGTTTCCAAAGGAGAATCCTGCTTTGAGAGGACATTATTGGATATGTGGACAGACAGCTCATATGCACCTTCCGTTAAACTGGAGGGGTGTTGGTTATATTGGATTGGTGAGACCTAAATTATTCTTCTTACCTGAATCAGGGAAACAGTATCTAGGGGTCCCTTTATATGATTATCTAGCCAAAAGGAAGAGGACCATTGATACCTCTCTCACTCGGACTGGGGATGCAAATAGGTGGGGTGACACTTGGCCTCTTGAGAGGATAATCAAAGAATATGGACCTGCAGCTTGGGCTCAAGATGGGAGTTATGGTTATAGAACCCCTATATATCTATTAAATAGACTAATCAGACTCCAGGTAGTGGTAGAAATTATTACCGATCAAACAGCAGAAGCCTTGGACTTATTGGCTGATCAGGCCACACAGACTAGGGAAGCAGTACTGCAACATAGGTTGATCTTAGATTATATACTTGCAGAAGAAGGGGGAGTTTGTGGAAAACTCAATCTGTCCACACGTTGCTTAAGAATTGATGATAATGGGAAAATAGTGAAAAAGATCACCAAAAATATCAGGAAAATTGCCCATGTTCCTGTACAAACTTGGAACTCCCCTTTCAATACATCCTGGTGGTCTTGGTTTGAAGGGAGCTGGTGGAAAAGATTACTGTGGTTTGGCCTCATAGCAATTAGTGGTGTTATATTATTTCCTATTTGTCTTCCTTGTTTGATTTCATTTATTACTAAGAGAGTTCAAAATTGTCTCCTGAGGCTTGCCAGAATAGAAGAGAGAACTGAAGGAGCCATTTGGTTGATGATACTAAAGAAGGAAGGATGGGCACCTGTGGAGACAAAAGACAGGAGTGACCCTGATGGGGATGAAGAAATTGATAGACAATGTGAGATCATGTTACAGAACTTTGGTTAAAACATCCGTGAGAAGTCTTCAAGTTAATAAATAAGAGGAGGGATTGAGTGGAATAGACTCAGTGAAGACTTCTCAGAGCATGAATTCTTGTCCCAGAAGGTAAAGGAGACCAAGAGGCTCAGGTTACAATGCCTTCAGAGTTGAGTAATTCCCATATAAGGATATAGGCTATGTAGTGTATTAGGATCTCAATGATTGGGTAAATCTCGCTAGCTCTTCAATGCCGAATTTGCATGTACCTGAGTAATTGGTGGTTCTCAAACAGGTCCGTATCATTTACATAACTCTTCAGTGCCTTCATTTGCATGCGCCTCATTTACGTGGACTCTCAGTGCTTCATTTGCATATGCTGCCATGTATTTTCATGGGCTTTGTAATGGACAGGAAAGGAGAGAATTTGGACCAGATTTCAAAGGGATTGGTTAGATTTCACTTCTAGAATGTAAGACTGTATTTCTCAACCAATGAGAATAATGGTCAGTGGTGGGAGGGGTTTTTGCATTAGGGTCTATATATATATCACTGCTCTGCCTTTGTCTTTGGCTTCCCTGCTCCAGACTGCCTGGTGAAGGGATTGCTTTGCTTCTTGAAAATTGAATAAAGGAACTTTCTGTTAACACTTTAAGATGCCTCTGAGTAGTCAATTTGAGTAGGGGGTCTTGCCACACCATACATCAGCCACAGAGAAGCCCCCATTCAAGGGAGGGAGGTTCTGCTTGAACTAACTGGGCTGTTACTCCTTCAAACCTGCCTGCTCACCTCTTTGCCTGCTTCCTCTAGGAGCTTGTACAAGCTTCATTTTTCCAGGGATGCCCCTCCTCTCTTAGCTTCCCCCAGCTCTTCCTTGCTCCCTGCTCTACCCCCACCTTTCTCCCTGCCTTCCCTTTCTCCTATTCTCCTGCTAAACCTGCTAACTAACTCAAAGGCTATACTCTTTTTTTTCCTTTTAACAGAACAGCAGATGTGCTCCTATTCAGCCTCCTTGCTACATCGTGCATCATACAATGGCAGCAGAACCTCCCCATAGGCCCAAGAGGGGCAAACCCAAAGTGAATGAGTGAGCACACCTAGGCTTCACCCTGTTCAGTCTGGGTCAGCTGTCTGCCAGTCATCAGAACCACCTGCTGACCCCATTAGAAAAGTGCTTAGGTCCAATGTCAGTCAGCTTAGTGTGAGCAGGACTGAGGGCAGTTAGAACACGGAGTGAGACTGCCCCCAGTTAGAATCAATCACTTTGTCTAGGAACCTTGGGCCTTGAGGCCACATGTGACCCTCTAGGTCCTCAAGTGGGGTCCTTTGACTGAATCCCAACTTCACAGAATAAATCCCCTGCATAAAAAGATTTGTTTTGTAAAACTTGGTCAAAATACCTCACTCAAGGACCTAGAGGGTCACATGTGACCTTGAGGTACAGGTTGCCCACCCCTGGTCTAGGACATAGTCTAGCACATAGAACACATTAGGTAGCACAAGAGTCAGGTCAGTTAGAACAGTGTGATGAGAACAGTGGGAAAGGCCATCTGCACAGTGAAAATAGGTGGTCCAGCTCTGCAGACACATGGAATAATTAGGCAACTGAGACATTGGAAAGTGGGAGTAACTCAGGTAAGTCACAACCAGGAGACACTCAGAGAAGTCTTAAAATAGGGAGTCAGAAAGAACTGTCGGACAATCAGGACAGTTTGATCATCCAGAACAACAGTCAGAACAGCTAAACAGGTAAGTACATCAGTTAATGTCTGGAAGGTCAGTTAGAACAGTCAGTGTCTCTCAGGGCTGTTAACACAATTGCTTTATTCAGTAACCGTTTGTTTAATACACTAGAAAGCCAAAATGGGCAAAGGCAGAAGCCTGCTCCCACCTGGGACTTTGGAAGGACAAGGTTCAGCTGCCAACAGAAGAGGTGCCCCAGGGCCACCTCCCTCCAACGGGGTCAGGCAGCATTTTGCTTTCTTTGAGGCCTCATTAAGAGAAAGCCCCTTCTCTACTTCCAAAACAAGACAGAGACTGCTTTGAATGAGAGGGAAACTTGAGAATGGGTCTCTTTGATCCCTTCTGCCTCACTACCACTCTCCCAGGTGGGAGGGGGGAAGGGACCCCTGCACCAAAAATCAGAACTTTGGCTTCTGACTGCTTGGAGAAGCATCCAAGATTATCCCCTGGGAGGAGAGGCATCTCGAAATCCTGCATCGGTCCTGTTGTTGGGGAAATCCACAAACAGGGTCATTCTGGGAAAAGTGGGTTTTGGGCAAATAGGAGATGAGCCGGCCCATATTGCAACCCTCCCGAGAGTAAGGTATGGTAATATTTTTGTGTGTGTCCTAGACCCCTTGAGCAGTCTGGTGAAACCTATGGATCCCTTCCCAAAATAATAGTTTTTAAAAACACATAACGTAAGATAAGGACTATAAAGGTAACCAAATATGTTGAAATAAAGCTGCAATTTTCTGAGGAATCTTTAGAGTGCATAGATCCTTAGGTTAACAAACCTAATCTAGCCCAGTCCCTAGATCAAGGTTGCAGATGAAAAGAATATTTTTGAATGTACAAAATAACTGAAGAGAATCACTAAGCAATCCAAATATAGTGAAAGACGGTTATCAAAATATTTTTTAAAATACACACCCAATCATGGACCTGAGGTTAAGAACGCTTGAAAGGGAAAGAGTGATTCCTTCAAGGCTACAAGGTCTTTTCTTTCTTACCAGTCAGACTTCAGGATTCAGACCTTGTTGATGCTCCAGCAATGACCCTATTTGTTTTTCATTTTTTTCAGCCTCCCCAAACTTTCTGGTCAACTGCTGCCTCAACTGTCATAGTAAGATTTAGATCCCCCGACTCTTTTTGGATTATTGTATTTCCTGTTTCTGGTTTTGGGCAGGTTAGGATCAGAGTGGGTCTGTCCCCAGAGAACTGATTCAGGCATTGCCTGAGAGGGAATCATCCCTGGGCAGCCTTTCTTATCCCTGAATGGGACTCTGTCCCCTGCAGCATCCTCTCTTGTGGTAGTCCCTGATGGACAGATGGTATCATTCATATGGCTCTTTCAGATTGGTGTCATGCTTCATAAACATTGTCTTCTTTGAGACTGACCACAACCCACTGAGGCAGGTACTACGGGCATTATTTATATCCATTTCACAGATGAGGAAACTGAGCTTGAAAGATTAAGTGACAGCAATAACAGAGCTGATATTTGAACCCAAATCTCTTTTAACTCCAAATCCAGAGCTCTTTCTTTGTCTAGCTTCCTTCTTAGGCACAAGATTTGCCAACTATTATCTCCATTCCAAACCCCAAAACTTGTCAAGATTCCCTCTTCAACTCTTTTTTTAAAATATAAATTTATTTATTCAACTTTTAACATTCATTTATTTTCACAAGATTTTGGGTTCCAAAATTTTGTTCCCATTTGTCCCCTCCCCCACCCCAGTACACTGAGCATTCTAATTTCCCCTATCACCAATCTGCCCTCTCTTCTATCATCCCTCCCTTCTCTTGTCCCCATTTTCTCTTTTGTCCTGTAGGGCCATATAATTTTCTATTCCCCATTACCTGTATTTCTTAT